>PVJD01003402.1:0-164320 GCA_004026545.1 Mormoops blainvillei | reverse complement strand
GGTGTTGGAATGATACGACCTTGTGCTTAGTGTGGAGCCTGCTCATCACTGGCTTTCTCTAGGCCCTGTATGGCCGTGGGGGTCTCTCTCCGCACTTGCCTCCCCACAATGATAGAGAGTTGTGATCTGTCACTAAGTAGGAGGTTCATGATGATTGAAGAGGGGCTCTCCAATCTCTTGGTCTTGTCTCTGACTTAAGGACTGTGTGTGCCTGGGCTTTGGGCTTTGGAGGTGGGTCTTTCTGTATCTCTCCTCCCTAACAGCCAACACCTACCATCTATGTGTGGGAAGCCTTGGTCAGAAGATAATCATCTGTCCTACCCCTCAAGTAGCAAATACCTTTTTTTTTTTTTTTTTTTTTAATCAGTCCAGGATTCTAGATCTAAGGAGCTTTTCTATACTTCCTTCAGGTACAAATGGCTTTGCTCCTACTCTTCCCTAAGCTTTCACATACTTTTTTTTTTTTAAACCAGCAGCAGTAGACTTGCTTCTCCATCTCCAAGCATTAGACCAGTGTTGCTTGTTGTGAGTAGCAAGCTTGTGGTGGGACCATGGGTGTTTCCTACCCCCCTCTCAAGATCACATGGTTTTGGCTTCTACCCATTCCTCAATGGCAACTTAATCTTTGCAGTTCACCTTAACTTTAGGGAAGGGAAAGTTTCCTGCTCCCTTTCTAGTGGCAGTTGAATTTTGTTTCTATACCTTCCCATTGGCAATGGATCTTTGTCTTACTTCTGAGTGTGGAAAGGTCGCCTCACCTTTCCCCAGTGGTTTATAATTTTTCCTTTGCATGAGAGAAGTCTGGGGAATAGGATGGGTTTAATGTCTGTGTCACACAGAGATCTCTCTCAGGCTTCCTGCTATGATTTTAATATCTCTACTATGAACTAAGTGAACGGAATCCATTGTGTCAGGGTTTTCCAAATTCTAAACTCTCACATTAAGTCTCACTTGGTTTTAATAATCTTTATAATTTTAGTTTTTAAAAAATATCTGCTTTAATGACCATTGCCTCTTCCTCCTGTTCTCTGCAAAAGGCACAACAATTCAAGATCATTGGGCTTTCTTATTGTTTTGTGTCCCAATATTCTTTTGTGGCTTTCTGCATTTTAAGTGAAACACAACTCTGCATGTCTATAATTCATGAATAAAAATAAGAATTTGAAGAACAGGACTGAAATATTTTTTCAAACTGTTTTTGCCGTCTTCACTTTAACATTAGAATCGGAATTTAAACATGACTAGTACTACTTATGAATACATGTGAATTCCTTTTGATGCTATTAAAAAGCCATGACTTAGACATTAAAAAATTTCACTTAATGCAAACAAAACAAAACAAAAAAACTACTGTTTTCTTCTTTTAATAAGCTCATTGTCTATTTTTAGTAAATCGATCACTCAGTCAGTGGGACTTTTCACTTGCAAAAAGAAAAATTGGTCAATACATCACATTATCGGGGAAAAACATCTATTATTAAATATATGGTACAGGATGATGTGAATAAGGGTTATCTCAGAAACCGATCCTTATTTATTGTTAAAATTTCCATTCAATGCCTGCATAAAACATAATTTAATTGCCAAAGATCTGCCAGAAGGTGGGTAAGATATTCATCTAAAAATAAAAGATTGTCATTCTCAAAGACTTTGCATTCTAGTTGAATGAATGTCAGGTTACAAATGAGGCAAAGGATTACACGTAACACAAAACAAACAATTTAACCTGAGATTGACCTCTATATCCATAAAAAAATACTGAAAACTATTTTAACAAAATAAATTTATAACAGTATTGAAAAATTAAGAAGTATATCTGCACTAATCAGAAATAATGAGAACATCCTACCCAGAATATAGATTGGACCAGGCTGACTAGAGCACAAGAAACCATAGCCTAAAACACCATAGGTATAAACTTCAAATATAAGAGTTGAAAAACATAATTCTATGGTTCTAATAAAAACTAGAAATGATGAAAAAGACATTACAGCAATCTTTAAACTAATTTAATAATTAAGTGAACTAAAAATAACAGATCCAATTTAATTCATCTCATTAATTATACCCCTCAAAAAGCACTCACAAAAAATGGATTGGGAATTGTCTATTTATTTAGGAGAAAAAGGATAAAGTTAGAATTTTACCTCAAAAATATTAGAAAAATAAAGCTTAAAGTGAAGAAGAAATATAAAATATAGAAAAATAAATTTGTTTGTTGAATTTTTAATAGTATTGGGACTTGAATATCTTTAGCAAGACACAAATCCTGGAGGCTGTTAAATAAATCACATATACATATACATGTTTAAAAATATTTTTAAAAATTTTCCCATATTATTTCCATTACCATTTATTTCCCCTTAACCCCCCCACTTCCCCACAATCACCAAACTGTCATCCATGTCCATGAATCCTTTTGCCTTTTTGCTCAATCCCTGCACCCCCTCTCCTTCCTGCTCGAAGCTGTCAGCCTGCTCACTATCTATGACTCTGTCTTTATTTTGCTTGTTAGTTCAGTTTATTCATTAGCTTCCACATACAAGTGAAATCATATGGCATTTGTCTTTCTCTGACTGGCTTACTTCACTTACCGTAATGTTCTCCAGTTCCATTCATGCTGTCTCAAAGGGATGTGTGAGAGAAACATCAATCAGTTGCCTCTCACACGAACCCCAACCAGGGACCAAACCTACAACCCAGGCATGTGCCCTGACCAGGAATCATACCAGTGACCTTTGGCTTTGCAGGGCAACACTCAACCCACTGAACCACACTGGCCAGGGCTAAGCATAGTTTCTTTAAAAAAAAAAAAAAAAAAAAAAAGAAATAAAAACCCTAAATGCTCATCTTTTCTCTTATTTTAAGTTTTTTTCTGCTAATATTTATTCTCCTAAATTTTTATACCATTGTATTTCTTCCTTTTAAATTTACATGAGTTCCCCCCGCCTACCCTAAATACAGATGTCTTCTAAATAGAGGTCTTCTTATTCCGGATTAGTCGTACTACAATTTTTGCCTTATATCTTCAGAAACATCTAACTATCCTCAGTCATGACCTAGGGGGCTATTAAAAAATAGCTTCAGTAGCAATTTTTTTTGTATCCTACACATACTTTATTTTGGCGAGTCCTATATAGTATTTTATTTTGCAGCTACTTTGAGGATTATAAAATTAAGATAGAGCAAAAGGACAACATTAATTGTGTCTCACAATTCATTTTTTTATTAAATGTAAAATACTGTTTCAAATTTTAAAATATTAAATAGGGAATGTGAATTATTCAAACTACCAATCTCAGGTAATTAAATAATGCTCTTCAATTCTGTAATTTGATATTTTTATAATTTTTGTTTCTTTGTAATATATGCAACTATATATATAAATATGTATATACATATACATCATATATATATATATGTATTTGCCCTTATGTATAGCTCCCCCAATGTACCTATAGAGTATTATGATAAGTGAAATAAATCAGCCAGAGGAAGACAACTATGATACAATTTCACTTACACATATGTGGAATCTAAAGGAAAAAAACAAATGAACAGACAAAATTGAAACAGAATTATAGATACAGAGAACAAACTGATGGTTGCCAGAGGAAGGGAGGTTGAGGGACTGGGTGAAAAAGGTGAAGAGAGTAAGTACGGGTTGCTAGTTACAAAACAGTCACGGGGATGTGAAGTACAGCAGAGGGAATACAGTCAATAACATTGTAACAACTATTTACAATGCCAGGTGGGTACTGTTAACAGGGGGCGTGCTTTCTGAAGTGCGTGATCACCTCACTACTGTGCTCTACACCTGAAACAAATGCAAAATTATATTAAATGTAGACTTAATTTTAGAAAAGCCCCCGACAGGGCCACGTCTTGCTCACTTTCTAACAGTTTCATGCAGATGCAGATGCAGATAGTAAGAACACAATAAATGTTAATTTGGAAAAGTTCACAAAAACAAAACTTTCATAACAAAGTTGCCAGCATCCTTTGAATAAAATAAAAAAAAAGAAAAAGAAAAACATAGTGAATGTTTACAACATATGAATCAGGCAGGCACTTTACGTGATTATCTCATTTTACCTGATTCTTTATTGAATGTCATTTACCTATCCCTGCATCACTGACATTCTAAATTCCCTAGTACCTTCAACATTAAGATGGCAAGGAAGGACAACATTTTACTTTTTGTTGCCTTTTTACATTTCAGAGTTCTTTGTTTAAATTAAAATCGATCCAACTTTTGCTTTTGATGCCCCTGAGAGTAGTGATAGCTTACATCAAACAGTGGGTGTGATATGTATTTAGCCTGATTAAGTGATGTGTCTCCAGGTAAAATTGGGCTGCTCTCACATGTGTGATTTCCTCTTGGATTAGTTCAATTGGTAGGTGGTTTCTATAAAAAACAAAATATTTTCTATAATTTTAAATAGTGAATAGATTTAATAATCAAATAGTTAATCTACGGGTTTATACTATTTTTTCTTCTAGGTAACTTGTACTCTATGAAAAATATCAGGATGATAATCACATTGAAACAATCTGAGACTGTTCTTCTCTGGTATTCTGGAGTGAATAAGCGGGCCACACATCCCAACCCTTTTATTTCTTCTCTAAACCCAAATCTATTGTGCTTACATTCATTCATTCATTCATTCATTCATTCTTTTTTTTTCCACACATATCAATCAAGTCTATCATACCAATCTCTACTAGGAGTTTCCAGAATGAATTATGCTTCAATCCTGCCCTCATTTTCCATACAAACAAATGCAAAAGTAGCAACACATCAGTAAATTTAACAACGCCATACATGGAAAGTGTCAGGAATGAGATGTAGATATAGTACTAATGATATAATACTAAGGGAGTTTAGAGGACAGATGAGTTTTAAAGAGATTTGTGTAGGAGATGGAATATTCTTTTGGCTTTGCGAGAGTTGAAGGATTGAGAAATTGAAAAGATTCAAGTAAAGAGATGGAAAAGGAAATAAAAATGACATAATCATGGGAAAGAAAACTGTGCCTGTAAGAGTAGGGAAAGGAGCTAACTTTGCTAACATTTATGAAATACTGTTGTTCTTAGGTGCTTTACATGTTATTTCATTTTACCTTCACAATAATCAAATAAAGGAAGGTCTTATTATGGAAATTCTTATAAAACTAAAATGAAAGGCAGCAGGAAAGTAAAGATGCCATTTTCTTTCTCACACCAAAGTCTTTTTTTGTTTTTTTTCCAGAACAGCACACCAATTGGCAAAAAATAGTATAATCCAGCACACATGATTGGATCATGGGGCTTATGATAGAAGTTAGTGACAAATAATTATGGAAAATTTTGTGTGTCGTTGGGAGGAAAGTTGGAACTATTCATGAGGTGATAGTGAGTTGTTCATTTATATTTTCATTTAGACAACCAATATTTATTAAGATCATCTTATATCTAAGCAATGTTCTAATAAGTAAGCCCTTGGAGATACACCAGTGCATAAGGCAGACATTATCTTGGAAACAAGATATTAAAAAATATCCTGGAAACCCAGGTTTCATACGTGACTAAAAGAGGGACAATAACCCTGAACTATTCAAGATAGGTTATTGTTTAACAAAAATTACATTTATTTTCCAGGTTTACAATAGCAAACTATCATATGGTCTCTTTATCCCAGGCCAGATTTACTCTAGACTCCTACCTAGACTAGAAAACTATATTATGTATCCTCAAACCTTTTTGTCCCCCTTCCCTCTCCCCAAGAACACAGAAAAGGGAAATGTGGACTACCTCAGACCTTCATTAAATTACTTATCAACTCTCCTCTGCACATGAACTTTGATTTTCTCCTTCCTTTTCCTGTGCAGTTGCAAAGAATCAAATTTATCGTTAAAATATGTATTTTGGCTCTGAGATATTCAGATGTAAAACAACTTAGCTGTCATTTAGTATAATATGCAATATTTGTGTAACTTGAATCACCATACTTTGATATTAGCTTGTTTGATGTGTGTTATGGCCTAATAACTATATAAAATATTTTAATAAATATGTTTTCTTCTTTGATTAGTACCTGTCTGCCTCCACAGGACAGCAGTGTTTTCCTGGCTACCAAAGTAACACTTTTATGTCTGTTATTAAAAGAACTGTTCATAAACTTTTATTTTTCAAAGACAAAGACATCAAAAACAAAGGTACACATTTTGAGTCAGAAACAGTTACATCGATATTTTAACTGTTAAGCTATTTGTAATTTGTCTCAAATTGAGAAATCCTGAATTGTAAAATTTAGCTCGCCATTATTTCAGGTAAAAAAAACCCACCAAAAATTAACTATTTTGATGTATAAAAATGTATCTAGGGATATACATGAAAAATATATCATTCTGAGACAAGTATTTCTGAAATGTTTGTCACAATGACTAGCTATGAAACATTTAGTATTTCCCCTATTAAGTTTTTTATATATGGAATTTTGATGAAACTTGATGCACTCAGAGAGTACATATTGGAAAAAGAATAGTAGTTTTTGCATTTACTACTCTACTAGCTACAGATAGTCAATTTAATATTCTTATGTAACTTTACCAAACAAATATGGCAAACAAGTTTTCATTTGATGGCAGATAAATTCATATTTAGAGAAATCAAAATGGACTATAAAATATTTGAGATATATTTACCCACTTTAAAGGTAGAGCCCTGATCTCATAGAGCAAGGTTAATTTTGTCTTCCACAGGACATTTGGTAGTATCTGGAATCATTCTCGCCCATCACAGCTGGGGAGGAAGGTGCTCCTGGTATCTAGGAGATAGAGTCTGTGCTGCTAAATATTATACAATGAACAGGATAGCCCTCCACAACAAAGAATTACCACGTTCACAGCGTCAGTAGTGCCAATGATGGGAAACCCTGTCTTACAGGATGGTACAAAGTAAAACTGCCACCACTGTATAGGTGCCAACAGTAGAAAATGAGACTTCAGACGCAAGGCACCTGACTTGTAGGGTGACAGTTACACACAGTGGAGCCCTTCATTTAGTTTCCTATGTGACTAGCTATACAAATTGTTTAGTATGAGAAGATGGATGTCTCACAGTTTAGCACATTCAGGAAGGTTCACTGGGGACTGTCTATCTTAATATCAATAGATAAGACTCTCAAAAATTAGCCCAAGTCATAAAAACTCACTTATCTCTATTGTTCATGAGGATTTGTCATATAATCAACTCAAAAATAAATGTTCCATGTAAGGACTTCTCATTTTACAAGGGAGAAATATTGTTCATGTAAGTCATTATTCTGCTATCTAACCGTTGATATCCCTATGACTTCTTTCCAACATTCTCTTAGTCATCCCCTGAACCCCCTGGGTGTGGTCATGCTTTGGAGCATTTGCATGTGTTCTTCCTAGTGTCTGGACCACTGTTATACCACCTGTCTCCATGCCTCTCTCCTTCACCTCTCAGAAGTCTTTGCTTACAGGCCACCCCCTTAGTAAGCCCTTCCTGGCTGCCCCATATAAATCTCTACAAATATACCTTTTCTGTATTGCAGACCTGAATCATTATCCCCTTTCTCTGGTTACTTTTTCTCTTTAGTACCCATCTTAGGTATACTTAGCTTGGTTGTTGTCCAGCAATAAAAATATAAGCTTCAAGGTTTCCGAATTTTTTGTTTGTTTTGTTCATCGACAGATCCTTATGGTCTAGAACAACACCTGGCCTATAGTAGCTATACAACCAGTATTCACTGAAATTCACTGAACGGATGAATGGGTCCTTTAACTTGTCATTACTTTAAAAAGTAATTAAAATGATTAAACAGAGCTAAGATTGACTGAAGCATGACTCCTTTTTGTTCTAAAATAAGAAACAACATCAATCATTATTATTTTTTGATTATCTAAAGCTTTATGGGTATCTACTGAATTTGTTCTTATAATGGCTTCCTGATGACTTTTCAGGAATCTTGTAAACTTTTTACACGTTCTCATGATTCATTTGAACTTCAACTACAATTTTTGATGAAAATAATTAATTATGATTTTTAGTTAACACCCTGGAGACATTACTGTCTTAACACACTTTCTCAGGCATTCTACACTAACACCTCATTTTTCTTGCACACCTTCAAATTATGTTTTTGGGTTTTGTTTTTTGGGGTTTTTTTTTGCAGAACTGCATATTTATCTTGAATGGTTTTATACTGTATACTTATTTAGCGGACTTTTTCTGCATTAATTTTCTTTATGGTTTTGCTGTGGAATTTAGCTTATTGCACCAAAATTACTACAAACCAGAATATTCATATCAGTATTTTAGTTATCTCCCTTTTTCCTACAAATTACACTACATCTATCTACCTTTGGTATCTTCCACATATCAAAAATAATACATTTACAAAAATATTCATTTGTTTTATAACATTTTTAAAAATCAATTTTGAAATAACTTATTTGGCCTGTTCAAAAAAATTCAAAATAGTACAGTTTCTATATCCCACATACAACTTCTCCCAAATGTAGTACCTTACAAAACAATACCCCAGTACTAGAAAGCAGAATTAACCTTGATATTACTATTAACTAAAGACTTTTCTCAAACTTTAGCAGTTTTTTCATAATTAATTTAATAGTTATGTCTTCTCATTCTCATGTATCTTCTTATAACAATGCTCCAGTTTTTCCTTACATTTGATTTTAATATTCATTTTCCTTCATATACCCATATGTTGAATCTCTGTGTTGGCAGCCATAACACATATTTTGGTAAGAAAACAAAGCTATAACTTATTGAGAATAATAGCTTTTGATCAGAAAGCTGGTATAACAACCTTTCCTTCAGCGATCTTGGTTACCTGCCTCCGGTCTCTTCCCCTCTTCTATGTCACACGGTTTTCTAATGAATCCTTGCTTGTGTTAACTTTCTGACTATTGCCACTGTTTATGTTTTTTTCTTTTACAGCTCTAGAGATCAAACTTTAACAAACTACACAGAGGTGTTAGAACATGAGTTAAATTTCCAATGTTATTGTATTGCCTACGAACTAAATGTGGGTCCTTGTGAACCCCTTTACTTTTCTGGAGCTTCATTTCATTAGTTGTAGACATGAGATTGTGTGAGTCCTTAGCTTCTTTTTGTCTCTAAAATACTGACTTTTTAAAAAAGATTTTATTTGTTTTTAGAGAGAGGGGAAGGGAGAGAGAAAGAGGGGGGATAGAAACATTGATGTGCGAGAGGACCATCAGTGGGTTGCCTCTCACATGTACCCCAACCAGGGACCAGGCCCACAACCCAGGCATGTGCCCTGACTGGGAATCAAACCGATGATATTTTACTCTGCAGGACAAAGCCTAACCAACTGAGCCACACTGATTTGGGCTAAAATACTTTATAACTAGGTTTCTGCCCAAGTTGAATATTATATTTTTCTGTGGCTCACTGCTTTATTTTTGTAAGGCTATCTGAGTACCAAGAAGGGCTGTGGCTGTCCATTTTATTTTATCTTTATAGAAGGGTTTTTTGAGATCAATGACTATATCAAGAGCTTGGTTTATTTTATTACATTAACCTATCACCCACAGATGCATTTTCTCTCTGGTTATTAATGTGAGAATGTGAACCTGAAATAAGTATCTTTCTTTTTTAAATTTAATGTAGAATAGTATGGTAAGCTTTAGCAGGGTGGTTACATGAGGTAATACATTTATTCTTTGTTGTGGTAATGATTAAGCAATGAAGATTACAGCCTCTGGCTTTTAAGCTTAACTTGAAATTTAATGATCTTGTACTTCACTAAACATGACGCCTAAGCTAAGTGTGTGCAACCTTGTTTAGAAAGTTCAGTGAAAATTATCAATTGAAGAGATGTAACTGAGTGTTTAAATATTCAAATGTAAAAAAAAGAAACATATTAAAAACATAACAATAAAACATGATTTCTAATAGAGTTGTCTTTTCATCTAATATGAGATTGAGTAATGTATATTTAAGCATTAAGTTCCAATGTGTTTTTATTTTAATAAATTCTAACCTACTTCATAAGACTAATGGAAATGTGCAAGAATAGCTATGATATTTTGCTTTCAGAAGTTGAAGCAATTTTTGCTCTGTTCTCTCTCAGTAAATAGGCTGAATTGGGTAGTTAAAGGGCATTAATGGAAATTACTTTCTTTTTTCCCAGTCACAATGAGGACTCATATTTTGTATTTTTTCATGGGATAGTTAGTCAGATGTGACCACAAGTGGAGACAGTGGGAGGCTCAGGAAAACAAAGCATACTATATTCGCAGGTCCTGGAAAAGGAAGGCGCAGCACCTCACGCAGGACCATAGGGGAAAGACACCGGGTTGGTTAGGAAGCAAAAGACAAATGTGAAGGTAAAGCATTAGGCCACAGCCTTTATTAAAGTTTCTGAGGAAAAGGCAAGGCTGGACAGGATAAACAGGTTAGGTTTATTGAAAAATTCCATTGTTTTTTAAACTATTGGGGGTGGTCACTAGTTGTCTGGTACCTGACTCTGGGATGATTATACAGAGGGATATTGCTTCTTGGACTACAAGGACTAGATAGAGGAGGTGAGACTAAATTGGTTAGTTTGAAAATCAAAGGCACGTTCCTGGCTGGACCCTTGTTATCCCTAAGAATTGGCTATTTCTAGGAAGGGAAGCCTCCCCACCACTCACCCCCAATGGAAAGTTTTGGGTTTTTTTTGTTTGTTTGTTTGTTTATTTTGTTTTAAAGATGTCAAAACATCATAAAATACTGAAAGTAAAAACATTAAAAATATCTTCAACACAGCTCTGATTTACTGCAAAAATTTAGACTGGAGTATTATAACATGAACTCTATACTCATTGTGTATCTGTAGGAGATTTCTTAAATTGGAAGCTACTCTGCCCTCCATGGTATATGCCTTGCAGTGTTCCCTGAAAAGAATGAATATGAAGTGTACTTCTGCTCAGAGCATTCAGCAAAATCATTTTCATATTACAAGAATGGTGATGGTGTATTATTCAGGGTTCTCCAGGAAAACAGAACCTGTAGGATTTGTACAGAGAGAGAGAGAGAGAGAGAGAGAGAGAGAGAGACAGAGACAGAGAGAGAGAGAGAGAGAGAGACAGAGACAGAGAGAGAGAGAGAGAGAGAGATATTTTAAAGAAGTAGCTCACACAATTGTGAAGGATGGTAAGTCCGAAATCTACAGGGTAGGTCAGCTGGTGGTAGACCCAGGGAAGTACTGACACCGCAGCAAGAGTTTAAAGACAGCCTAAAAGCAAAATTCCCTCTTCCAAAGGAAACCTCAGCCTGTTTTCTCTTAAAATCTTCAACTGATTGAATGAGACCAACCCTCATTGTGGAGAGTAATATGCTTTATTCAAAGTGTACTGATTTATGTGTGAATATCATCTAAAAAATACCTTCCCAGCTATATCCATATTGATGCTTAAATAAATGTCTGTGTGCTGTGGCCTAGCCAAGTTGACTCATAAAATTAACTATTACACATGACTCACTGAACAATATGCATGAAGGTGTGGTAGTATAAATCTAGTGAATAACATTAAGAGCAATAGCCTGGAACCCAGAAAGTATTATAATTTGAGGTCATATTTGTACACTAATGTGTATGTTCTATATACCTTTATTTTTTAAAGATGATCAAATTATGACTTTTTGGGGCCTCTCCTGGGGAGACAAACCTCCATGGACCCTTCTCATGGAGTTTCTGCATATCTTAAAGAGAGGCACTTATTGCCATTTATTCTGAAGTGTCATTACAAAGATGTTAGTATAGGAAAGAGCCTTAGAGAAGAGATGGAGTGGCCCTCCACTGCAAAGGGCAGGCCTTCTTATCGCCGATTATGGAAGATTTGGGTTTCCTACGTTCAGAATTCTTCTGTTCTAATGCAACCCACTTTGTGAAGGCATCCATGTGGACCCAGCGCAGTCACTTCCCTGGGACTTTGAAATAAAGGGAACTGACATCAATCTGCTGATAACTATTCTTCTTACTGTGCAATGAGCAATAAGGTCCTTTATATCTGACCTAATGTCTTGCATTATCTGTCATTATATGTGAAACCATAATGAGCTAACTGGACTTGAAAGTAAGGTTAAACCTCAGTTCCTAACAGTTCTTGAAAACTTTCATTTTGATCATTCCTTTAGATTAATTTTTGGTGACCATAGTGCCTACTGTGGCATTCTCTTTACTCTTACATATGCTCATCGCTACATCAAAGATAAAATATTTCAATTTCACAGACAATCTGTGTTACCTACCCCCAAATCAAAATTGACAATATGCCATTGGGGACAGATGATGTAGAAAACTAGTCTGATCAAAGGCTTCTGTAACCTCATGAGATCAAAAATGCAGCGAGTAAATGGGACTACCACACTGTTAATTAAATCAGCTCAATTCATTTAAGTCAGATACCCATGAGCTGTGAACTACATGCGTACGAGGCAAGCGAGTTGTCCAAGTGCTGACTCTGAGGCTAAGTGCCACATCCCTGGCCCTAGGCATATCTACATGTAGATTGCATATCGGGTTATTTAAGGTATGTGCCCATACCCTGCACTCATGCAGACACTTGTGATAACTTCCAATTCACAAAAATAATGTTCATACTAAGGATAGAAAGACTTGGATCCATTAGAAAAACGCAGGCATTGTATTTTTATCATAGCAATTAATTTCCAATTAATTCCTTATTATGCTAGTCATATTCTATTGTAAAGCATCAAGACTTACAGGTTATTCTGGATATGTAGCTTATGCGCCTTAACAAAACTTAGACCACTGCTCCCATCCTTAGCCTTTCTGTTTATTTTTTAATAATCTTGGACCCATTTTTAAAAGTAGCAAATTCCATTTTTAATATATAAAACCTTAATTCTTGCCCTAGCTGATGTGGCTCAGTTGGTTGGAGTGTCTTACTCTAAACTGAAGGTTTTAGTAACCATGGGTTTGATTCCCAGTCAGGGCACATATCTGTGTATTGCAGGTTTCTATCAGTGTTTCTCTCCCTCTCCCTCTCTACCTCTATCTCTAAAATCAATAAGCATATATTTGGGGGAGGATTAAAATAAAATAAAAACAAAACTTTAATTCTCTTCTTTTCCGTAAACATGCAGTATCTAAAAATCAGACTGACCTATAATGATGTCTTAGTTTTAGAAACAGGTTTTTCTTCACTCTTTTTAAAAATACTTATTGTATCTAATCCAAGGTATTAAATTAATTTAAATTACTTATATGTCTTATTTGTTTTAAGTCTTTATGCAAATAAATCAGCCCTGGCAGGTTAGCTCAGTTGGTTACAGCATTGTCCAAATATGCCCCAGTGAGGGCACACACAAGAATAAACCAATGAATGCATAAATAAGTAGAATGACAATGTTTTGATCTCTCTCTCTCTAAAATCAATAACTTAAAATAAAGAAATCATATATATTTATCTTGTCTAAATAAATTGTATTTATTTGTTTTATACAATTCCATAATTATTTCTTTTAATTTACCTAAATTTTACTATGATTCCTTATTTATCCTTATTTCCTTAATGGTAGGCATCAATTGGAGGACATAACATTGATATTTAGAGTGAAAACTTAGAGAAGAAAAGTCTGGATTTTGATGAATTTTATGTTTTTTAACTTATATTTATATATTATGTTCATTTATGAAAGTTATTTTTATAGAACAATTATTACAAAGGTAAGATTTCAATAATTTAAGCAAAAATAGTGTTAATATTAAATATTTACAGAGTGCATGAAAAAATCATTTTTAATATAAAGTATATGGATGTCTCATTTCTTTTCACTTAGAATACAATAAATACACATAATCTTAAAAATTACAAGAAACCATTTTCTACTGCAATTTTCTTTTTAAAAGAAACTAGAAGTACAAACATGTTGCATTTTTGCCCATTGATAAATGGGTATTTGTGAAACCTAAGGGAGATTTTTTTCTAGATTCAAAAAAACATTCATACTCTTTATATAACTTATCAAATTCCTTGCATATTTTTTTAACAGTCATGTGTTTCCTTGGGCTAGTAATTAGTATTTTTTGTTGGTCACCGACGATTTATGAAATTGGAGTGCCATAAAGCACCATATGTCCCAATTACCTTGTTGGAGGATTTTGGGCATTTTGTAATTGTTTCAGGCCGGCCCCAACCAAACCCTCTTGAATAAAAAATCAAGTGTACATCAAACAAATGCTCTATATGTCTTAGCACTGCATCTAAGTTAAAAGAGAATTAAAGGCAGATGCTATATGATATGGAGACAGGCCACTTCCCTTAACAATGTATAATTTGTTGAGGAAAGGATTCATTGATTGTTTAGGCTTTTTCTTACAAGGATAAGAGATAAAATTTTTCCATGTCCTGTTCATGATAACCTGAAATTATTCCCAAATTCCACATAGACTGGTAAGTTTCTTTAAAATTTGTATTCAGCTTCATTCCTCCCAGAATAGATAAAAACAAACAAAAGAAACATAAAATTAACAACATTAAAAACCACTCTAGGCTAATTGTTTCATTGCTATCTTAATAGACTAGATAGGGAGCTAAAGGGGAGGTTATTATAACAATGATACTCTATTAATAATATTAAAAGCAACATTTATATAAATATTTACTATGCACCAACCATTATTTCAAGAACTTTACATATGTTGATTTATTTATTCCTTAAAACAATGCTATGAATTTGGGAATGTAGAATATTTGAACTCTATCCAAAGGTATCAAAGAAATACACTCTAGCAAATTTCTCTTTATCAAACACCTTTTTTGCATTTGAATAGTCATGTATGCCCTTGGGCTAGTAAGGGAACATTACACCCATTTTAAAGGTCACAAAATTAAAGACTAGAAAGACTAAGAAACTGGCTCACTTAGAGAGATGTGTAGTGGGTGTCAGAGCCTGGGCAGTGTGACTCTAGAACCTGGATGCTAACTGGTACATTCTGCTTTTTAGAATCCAATACCATTGCACTTTTACTGTTTATTCACAATGGACTCTGCATATACAATTTCTAGTTGAAGTTGGTCACTGGTCAAAATGCAAGGCAATACTACTAAATAATTATTTTAAAAGAAAAACATAAAGTATATTTCTATTAAGTGGCACCCATAAGGAAAAGACCCAAGATTTATATAAAGTTTTATTTTTACCTGATAAATTAATGAAAACTAACATGTATGGAGAATTTGCAGTATTGCAGTCAGTATGCTGGCTGTTTTACGTGCAGTAGCAAATTTACCCTTTGTTATCACATTATGGAGCAGGTGCTATTATCCTCACTTTACAAATGGAGAAATTAAAGATCAATGTGACTGAGTTACTTACCCAAGTGTAAGAAACAAAATTTCAATCCAGATAATACTGCAACTGCTTAATATGAAAAAGTAAAAAGTCTTAAACCCCATGTCAAAAGGAAAAAAATTAAAAATAAGGTTATTGAGGAAGAAAGTTTCCAGACTACAGTAGAATTCAAATGTAATACAATTTTGGAAAATCAACTAACAAGATAAAAGTCAGATACAGTCTATAATAAGTAGAAAAGAGCATACTACTACAGTACTCTTTCCATTCTACAAGAGCAGGGAAGTGCTCATAAAATTGTCAATAAAATAAAGAGAAAATTAAACTTTTTTTTTAAAGCATAGGCACAATTAACCTGTGAAAATTACTCATATTGGATGGTAATGAAGCAGATAGCTTAGTGAAATTGAGAACATATCTGATTCACTATAATGGGGTTTTCAGTTAGATCAAATCACATGTTGTATTAGTCATTTTGAGTCAGTGCACATACTGATTAGCAGGAAAGGTCACAAAAGAAAATCTTTTTCCAAGGTCAGAGGTGATTAAAGAATATGATAATAGCAAACATGTGCCGCATCTGCATGTGAGGGAGTGCCATGCAGGTGCCTGTAGTGTGAGCGCACAGCTCTGTCTCTCCTGCACTACTACCACCTCTTGGTTTGTCCAGGAAGCTCTAGTTCTCTACTCTGTGCCCAGGAGAAAGAGGTTCCCTTGGTTTTGAAAGAAGAGAAGGAATTCACAGTAATTTCTCATGCAATAAAAGAATGGAACTATCATTATGATGTCGTGGGAAGGTTGAGAGTAGTTTACAAAATAGGAAAAAGTGATGGCAGGACTCCCCATAGGGACAGTGCAGTTTTAAAGGTCCCTCCATTGAGAATTGTCTGATGTGGACTTTTATCTCCATTCTACTACCTCTTGTGTGATAATAGGCTATAAACCTTCACTTTAAAGTGATAGAGTTTTCCATTCTGTAAAGCGTTTGAATTAGATTAACTCATAAGATTATATATTTATAATACTCCCTTGAATTATTACTACCTGTATCTTATATATCTGCAATAGGGTCTTTTTAAAAACAAGTCTAGAATATAGAGACATATTTCAGTGTTCTTTGAGATTCATTGTTCATACATTTCCATGATGAAAGCCTGTTCTGGGCTTTCAAAGGTTTGCTTCTGCTGAACATGCATATTTCTTGGCAAGGGGACATTCATATTATTTTGACTACTCAAATTAAATATTGCAAGTTTTAACACACTTTCAGAACATATTATTTGTTCATATTACTTGATTTTTTTCCCTGAAAAGTCTTATCACTCTTTTTTGTTCTGAGAATTTATCTTTTACCCTTTATGCTCTTATCACTTTTTCCCCCCCTGAAGTTTACTATTTCAAATAAAATATATTGAAAGAGGGCCTCTCATTTACATAAAATGGCATTCAGAATAAAATTGAAAAATATTCTCTGGAATGATAATAGTTGCAAAAAATCACACTATATGGAGAATTCATTTCTTTTTGAATTAAACTTTTTTATTTAGTAGAACAGAAGCAGTGGACACTCCTGAAATGTTTTTTCCTTTCTCTCTCTTGCTCATTACAGATCTGGATAATGTGGAGGGCATTGCTGTGGACTGGATTGGAAATAACCTTTACTGGACAAACGATGGCTATAGGAAGACCATTAATGTTGCCAGGCTGGAAAAGGCTTCTCAGAGTCGGAAGACTCTTCTAGAGGGAGAAATGTCCCATCCCAGAGGGATTGTGGTGGATCCTGCAAATGGGTATGAAATATTTAATCAGCTTTATGTCAGAAAAAATATACTAAATTTATTTGTTTTTTATCTATTTCATGGTAAAAGTTTTATTTAAATTCATGCATGAATATACACATGAGTGGTCAGATTGGAAAAAGTTACTTATTTAGTGATTTTCTCTTTGAGAGGATATGCTAAATAAACATGTCAAAATGCACTGAGCTGAAATAAACAAATTATTTGTAAAGAGGGTATATTTACTTGACTTATTCAGACAAGCACCATAATTTTCCATTTTAGAGAGCCTGGCACCAAGATAAATAATTGATTAAATAAGAGAATCAATCAATTTAACTTTTAAAGACTATTGAAATTTATGTATTCAAAAATAACCCAAATATGCATGTGAATTTGTAGCAAAGTGGAACCACACATGGGAAAAAACAGCCAAGTTTCATTGTACATCAAAGGTGGGCAGACATTGACTGAGGAGGTTAATGTGCTCCTCTGTCATCCTCACAATGATTCTTTGAATTAGTTGCTAACTTCATCATTGTTTTACAAAGAAGAAATTGATAACTGATCCTCAAAAACTCTTCAATTATTAAGAGATTGGGTAGATATTTATTCCATTTTTTTTTAATTGGGTGGATATTTAAACCCTAGCCGCCTACCTCTAAGGCTGTATACTCATAGCAAGCACGCTCTGCCACTTTTTCCTGGTCTAGGTTGGTAATCACAGGATTTTGGACATCGCCATATTTTCCATGTAGTGACTTAATTTTATAGTATGTGCTGTTTGTTTTAGGATGGAATATTTTGCACAATTCTTGTGAATACATGTTCCTTTGATTTTTATTCAGAGCTATTACCTACACATAAACAATGCTGTGCATAGAGACATATTGAAGTGTAAAAATTCCTAACAGAATCTCAGAAATAATTGAATAGATTATATACTTTACATGCACAACTGTTGTGTGTGGTTTTTACCCTCTCCATGGTTTACTGCTTTGTTTAAAAACAATATCACAAAATGAATATTCTTGTAGCTTACTACAAGCATACAAAACATCCTTATTTGAATAGAATGAATGCGACTCCCTTATCAGCTGAAATCACCACTCACCTTTCCTAGAATAATTTGTGTTGAAAATAGAATCAGTGTGCTTCTTCCCAGGCTGACACCGAAGTAGTGAATGAACTCATTGTGTTTCTGTAAGACATAATTAGAAAGTAATACCAGTGATTTTATGTGTAGACTCTACAATTATCTGCTCTATTCCCGGACTTTTAAACCAAGTAATCTATCTGACCTTTAAACCAAGACAATATTAACTTTAAGAGGAAAATATTTATTCCACACTGTCTAATTCTACCTGAAGCAAGATACTTTTAATGTGTCTTAAAACAGTGTCTTCTTTCACAGTATTCTGTTAGAGAAGAGTATTTTCTGATAGAGTGACAGGGTCTTTGTGGTGTTCAGAAAGATGACACAAATATGGAGGCCATAGAATCATATGATTTGGAAGGATATTTAGAGGCCAGTAATTCCATTTCTCTCTTCAAATACTGGAATCCCTTTTAACACTTCCCTAGTAGGCAGACATTCAACTTAATTTGAAACCTACAGCATAGACATAGTTTATAGTATTTGAGGGAAATTCTGAGTGATATGACATTTTCTTTTTATTAAGGCAATATCTGCATCCCTGTAATTATTGCCTTATAACTGACCCTATATTTACCTCTAGTGCTATAAATAGTGATGCTAGTATTTCCTCCCTCCTAAAGATTTTCAAATAGAATACTGCTCTTATACACCGACCTGTAAAACAAATACATATGTACATGAATATATGCATGTGTATGTATGTCTTTTTCCCCTTGCAACATACTAGGACACAGCTCTGCACCAGGTATATAGTAGTTTAAAAAACAGGCATAACCTTAACCATCATGAAGCATCTTGTGATATCTACAAGGTTAGGGGTAGGAATATAGAACAATAAATGAGTACTAAATGAGAAGCTAATGCAATTTTTACAGAACAAAGTGATGAAGGGAAACAAAAAGGTTAACATGATGGAAACTAATAATAGAAACCTATTTAAATAGATTCGCTGAAAAGCATCTTTAAAGAGGCATCATGTAAGCTGAGACTAAATGGTAGAGAATGAATCAGCCATAGAGAGTAAGGGAAAGAGTATGTTAGATCGAGAAAATGATACACTTGAAGATCTTAAGTTAGGCTGGCATTGACTGTCAGAGAAGCTAAATGAAAACAGTGGGGTCGGACCACAGATAACAATGGGGAAAATAACTGAGGTGCAATTGGAAAGGAAAGCGGACCCTCGTCCACTGCGATGGAGCTTTGCAATTTGTGTTCAGTGTAGGGGTAAAACAGAAAAGGAATATAATCATATTTCTATTAAAATACTAATCTCACTATTCTGTGAAACATGGACAGGAAAGCAGTAGAAACAGACATAGAACTACGTGAATTTAATTATCCAAATAATTGTTTGACTTGAACAACATTTTTCTTTTTTATTATGTGTTTTAATTTAATCTTTATTGTATGTTTGACTCAAATACAATTTTTAAAAATGAGGAAGAAACTTTAGTTCAGAAATTCCATTTAAAATAACATAATATAACTTTAGGCAAAACATTTCAAGAAAAAAATGATTTATTTACATTTTTTCTACCATAATACCTATTTTCAGCTCTACACAGAAGGAGAAAATCTGTGATTGTCTCTTAACAAAAATATGACTCATTTTAGAGATGTACTATATCAAAAGCTTCACCACAAATTATAGGGTCAGTAAAGAATTAATTTGTTTTCTATTAAAACATATTTTCAATTAACTACCATAGAGATCAATAGAAATCTGTAAGACAATAATTGTCCTCAGGACACACATACACAAAATTACCTATAAAATAAATGATATACATGCTTTTCAGAAATTACTGAGGTCTATAATACAGAACTGAGCTTTGGTAGAATAATAGATTTCCTGACTTTGTAAGGCTGGTCCCAGGGGCTTGGGGTGTGCAGTCATAAGGTTCGTCATAGTTCTGAAGGGACAGTGATAGTAATTGTTTAGAGGAAGAGAAGTCAGTGGCAGTTCTGAGGCAAGCAACTTCCTTAAAGCTAGAGCAGAGGCTATGTGAAGGAACATAGTGGGAGATGAAAGTAGAAATAAGAAAAAACCTTCAATGTTGTGATTAAAAGTTAGGATTTATTTTGCTGACAAAAGCGTAATTGAAATGTTTTGAAGATAAAAGTCACATTTTTTCATTCATGATTTAGGAAGACAAATTGCAGTATGACAGGTATGTGGGAACCAGCCCGTTAGGAGTTCCCTTTGAAAAGGGATGAAAGACCAAGCATAGCATTTGTCATAGGAACAGAAAGTTGGGGATTGAGATGGAAAGAACAGGATTGCCGGCTTCAGCAACTACTGAAATGGGGGCAAAGCTCGAGGAGGAATCAATTGGGATGGCACTATTCCTAAGCTGGCCACTGCAGATGAACTCCCTCCTCCTAATAATTTCACATTTCATCATTGATATCAATGACTTGGAAACTGACAGTACCAGTCCTCACTCCTCAAAGTATTACCTATATGATCTATGTCCAAAGCTGAGTGCGTGTTTTCCCCCAAAGAAGATCTTGGGCATCTGGGTGGCGAAAGACAAATCTCAATTAATAGTTAACATCTAGACATCATATCAGTAACCAAATCATTTTTTTCAACAGTGAAATCTATTTTACTTCTATGACAGAGAAGCCCTTAAGGATGTAAATATATCTAGGGTTGACCACTAGATAATACAATTTATTGGGGACATGATTCATGTCAAAAAAGTCAAACTTAGTGTTACAGGGTAGAAATATGAAGAAGAAAGAATCCCTATCTTTAATTATTTTGATGTTTAATGGAATTATCAGACATGCAGCACCATTAAATTCAATGAAAGGCATAAATTCAATAAATACTATAAGATAACCCCCCAAAATTCACTAAGAAACAAAGGAAAGAGTCTATTTTGACAGAAAGCCCATGAATAAACTTCATTAAAAAAATTTATTTGAACACGTTATAAAAATTAAAAATACATTTTTCTTTCCTTATTAGCAGGAGTCCAGGTTAAAATTATTTTGATTTGATGGCTACCCAAGTTCTACCTATAAAAAGATTAATTTTTGTCTCTGCTCATTGTATAGGTTTTATTTTCTGTTTCCTGTATTTAAGGATTTTCAAATTTGATATTGATTTTAAGGCTTTTACAATATAACTTTTATTCAGATAATTAAGTGGGTAGAGGAGGATAAAATATAGTCTCTGTCAGATTGATATCTCTTATTTAAACATTTCTGTTTAATTTTGTTTAAATAAAATAATCTTAGTAATAGATCATATCAGAAAAATATATCTTCAAATATAAAATAATGCAAAGTGTGTTTAGAATATCCAGAATTTTCCTCATATGCACATGCATGTGTGATTTAAGAGAGTCACTGAACACACACAAAGAGAGTTACTATGTTCAAAAGAAGACTAGGGGGAAAGATAATTGCAATTTTAACAAGTTATAAATTAGCAACAAGAATAAAAACACATTGATTAACTACATTTAAGATTTTAGGAAAGTATCAGCAGGGAGAAAAAAATTGCATGTTTTCCTTTTACATGGTTGATTTATGTAGTTTAAGTCAAGTAGTTATACCTAACTAGCACAGGATTAAAATAAATAGAATGACTCTTCTATTTATTACTAATTTGTTTCAATAATAAAACCACCTGAAGAACACACAGGATACAAGATAAGTGTATTGTCATGTTTATTTCTAGGATTAGAACTTATTTTGACTTAAGAAAATTCACCAGTTTCAATAAACTTCCTCAGGTCTAAAAGGCATATCAACATAATTGCAAACTGTTAAGAAAAACATTTTTTTAAAAAACTTCATTGGCATGATACTGTGGATGGTATGTTTCAGCCTCAGTTTTCCCGAATCTTCCTATTTAGATCACTGTAGGATTTTTATTCATGGATACAGATTTTTCTGAGATTACCTCAGAAATTCTTCAGGGACCACAAAATGTGGAGGCAGAAAATCTAATAAAGGCATTTCTAGGGTAAGCAGCTTAGGAAAGCTTTGGAACTTTATTATATAAAGTTGTTTATGAGGTGACTGAATTAAAACCTACACTTTAATTAATAACTCAGGCATTTTCACATGACACCAAAACAACATAAATGGAGGGTTTTAACCTTACTAATGAGGGAATTGCAGCATGAGCTCAAGGCCTCCCCTCCCACAGTATAGCTTACACAAGATGATTTGTTATTAAAGGCAGATGCCTCTGTTTGAGATAGAAATTAAAGCTCAAAATCTTAAGGTCAGTCGACATGCTGTTAATAAACTCATGTATAGCTAAATCATCTTCTGTGGGTTTTGGGGTAATAATAAGCAGCAATGAAGTATAGATAATTTGCATCAGGAAGACAAATTAGACCTGGCCAAACAAATGCAGTATAATTTTACTTTTTAGATCAAAGACAGTCCGATTGCTTGTCTTAAAAAAATAATAATTTACCTGAGATTAAATAAAGTCAATTAGATCATTAACTGGTTGTTCTATGAGTTCTCATGTCAGTCAACCTGCTTTTTAGTTACATAATTGATTATGTCTTTTATGAAGTGAATGATATTTAAAAATACTTAGCAATGCCTCAAACAACATTGTCCAAACTTGGTATCATCACTAAAGAAAATCAATATTTGGCACTTACTGTTCACTTAATCATTGAGGCCAGTAAGTGGGGTAGTGGGTTTTCTGCAATGTGTCCAAACAAACTGGCTCCACTGAACACATCTTTACTTCCCTTCGTACTTCACAGCTGCCTCCTCCCTTTGGGAAATGTGCATTTAGAGAGGAGGAAAACAGAATGTAATTAATTCAGATTTTTTGAAGGTGCTAAATCTGAGGAAATGCCCCCGTACATAGTGGCTAGTTGAAATAACTCGTATGCTCTTGTTTGTAATGTTTTAGTTGGATGTATTGGACAGACTGGGAGGAAGATGAGATAGATGACAGCGTGGGAAGGATCGAGAAGGCCTGGATGGATGGCTTCAATCGGCAGATTTTTGTGACTTCAAAGATGCTGTGGCCAAACGGTTTAACTCTGGACTTTCACACCAACACCTTATACTGGTGTGATGCTTATTATGATCATATTGAAAAAGTGTTTTTGAATGGAACTCACAGGAAGGTAAAAGACAAACACGGCTGGTTTTAATCCACAGGCTTCTTTTTCATGGGGCGTTGTTGTATTGTGTTAAGAAAACTTTGAAGTTTATTTGTACCCCTCTGAGGTGGCTGCCAGTAGTCTCTGTGGGTGGCTAAGGGAGGCTGAGCATTAAGTGGTACAGCTGGCACTGTGCTTCAGAGAACAAGCCCAGCTCACCGTGGTGTATCAGCATTTGTGAGATTTTTTTCAAGCAGCTCTCAGGATATTAGAGTTGTTTTAAAATGCAGCTTTTCTACATTATTGATGAGTTTGCAATGGCCAAGCAACCCAGCTCTTTTCAAATATCTTTAATATTTGAAGCTGAAATTTAACCTATATATTATGAAAAATTAATTATAATGCATTTATTTGAATAAAGAACTTCATGACTTTGAAAGTGAAAAATAAGAATAAACTGAGCTTGAAGCCTGTTGATATGAATAGATATCAACTTCTCACCCCTTTTGCTAGAATTATTGCAAAATGATTCTGAAATTCTGGAATAAATTGAGGATACAGCTGACTCTGTCACGGAGCCAGTGTTGAAAAAATATCACCTCTATATTTTATCTTGTAATTATTTAAGCACATATGACATTATGAACTAACATCAACTGTTTAGTTAAAAAAATAGAAAAGTGGAATATTCAAAATACCAAAGTGCTTTCTTTGGTATATGCTTTCTTCTTCTTCTTTTTTTTTTAAAGAAAACCTGCACAACTAACTAAGCCTATTCATTATGAATTGTTTGAGAGATACATAGCGTAGTAATCAGTTAAGATTATTTCATTCACTGATTCACTCTAACAGTGCTTTAAATATTTTTTCAAAAATGAGTAAAATTCATTGGAATTTAACCTAATATCACATACTTTACAGGGGTTAAATAAATGTCTATGACTCTTTTGAAGATGTTGACATATACACAGTATACAAAACATTTTAATGGCTAGCATATTTTAGCTTGCATAGAGGTGAGAAAATCTAAAAAATGAAATTATCTCACTTATTCGTTACATGAAAATTTGTTATGAAGAATACAGATAAAAGGAGAAAATTTTAATTGCTAACCCTATATTTTTTAATAACTTCCTCAGTTCTATAATACTAAATAAAGTGAGTTCAAAATGCCTTCCTATTATATACAATTCATTTTATACATGGTGAAAGATGAAAAAGTATTTTCATTATTGGAGGTATTATTTATTATTTTTTCCTACAATCCTACATGTGAAATAGGACTTGAAACACAATTGCTTCTTTTAAACAATGAAAATATAAAACTGTAATGTGAATATACCAAGATAATCAAAATTGAAACTAGCCAGTAAACCTTTTTTATCTATTCACTATTAGTAAATTTTTCTATGTTCAAAATTAAAATCTCTATCTTCCTTCCTATCATCTCCTATTTAATTTGCATTTGCTCAAATAAATAAGATCCTTGTACTCCCAATGTCTGGATACCATGTTGTATCCTTTGGTTATTAGGTGAGCAATATTTCAATATATAAGGAGAAACACAAAAATAACCAGAACTATCTTCTGGAGTACAGGCTTCCCCTGCTAGGTGAGTGTTCTGGAAACCCACCTGTATCAGTGGACCAGCTGGCATTGTTGTGAGAGGCTGCATTAGGCTTCAGTGAATTTTTTTTGAACACTCCTTCAGCATGTTTGCCCATTTCATGGTGGGCGATTTAGGAGCACACCTGCCCACACCATGCAGAGTGTTCAGCAGCTTTTGACCAAAAACCACATGACTCCCCATTCCACATGCTCCCTATTCACCTCATCTTGCCCAGAGTGACTACTTTTTTTGTTTCCCTGGATAAAGAAAGTGCTCAAAGGGAAACGTTTTATGTGGAAGAGGTGAAACAAAAAAATGGCAGAAACACTACAAGTCATCAAAATTGATGAGGTCAAAAAGTGTTTTGAGCAGTGGAAAAAAATTCTCAATAGGAGTGTTGCATCAACTGGAGAGTACTTTGAAGGTGACTGAAGTTTAAACGTGTAAGAATAAATACGCAATTTTTTATAACCACATTCTGGGTCTTATTGGCCCCTTCCCTCATACATAATGACACAAACTACTCAGATCAATTTCTCTCCCAGGATATGATTCTGGAATATTCCAAAGACACAGAGAAGAATTTTCATTTTTGCATTTCTTGATCATATGTGAAAAGCCAAATATGAGAGAGTTTAAATGAATGAAATTTAAACGGTATCCTTCAAATAACAAGTTCTAGAAACAGAAAAATATGCTCACACTGTGAAATCCAACTTTCAAATATACTGAAAGAAAATATGAGTTCAGATATTAGGTAGATCACTATCTGTTACACTTATTTTAATACCACTTTCTATATATATTTAGTTATATTTCCAAAGGTCAGTTCTGAATGTTCACAATGTGTTTGTATTTTGCAGATTGTTTATAGTGGGAAAGAGCTGAACCATCCGTTTGGACTATCACATCATGGGAATTATGTGTTCTGGACTGATTATATGAATGGTTCCATTTTTCAACTAGATTTGATAACGAATGAGGTGACATTACTGAGGCGGGAAAGGCCACCCCTGTTTGGGCTTCAGATTTATGATCCACGAAAGCAACAAGGTATTAAACACCAGATAAAACTGCTTCTGAGTTTCACATAAAATAAAATTCACAGCAGTTATAGAAGGGTTTTATTTGATAGTGTTGACTGAAGTCTTATGATAAAAGATATTTAGCCACTCAAAAATCAATCAAATCTTGGGAATTCTATATGAGTGAAGTTCAAGGTTTTCTCCAAATACTTCATTTTTGATGTCATTTTCACTGGTCCGTTAAAGTGAAAAAACATTTCTAATGTTTTCAAAAATTAACTATTGTGAGCACTTAGAAAAACTTTGATGGGGAAAGGAATATTGTGAGAACATATTTAGAAATACATTATATAAGAAAATTATATTTTTAACAGTATTTTAGTATATTTTATCTGATACTTTAATGTACATTTAAAAGGCACACAATTAAATATAGATGATATAGATGTTAAACCCTAACATGATATTCATGTCTTATTAAAATCAGAAATAGTCTATGTTTTTTCTTCATGAGTTATTAATATTTATTAGACCACCCAAAAATAGTATGACTTAGAACTTAGGCATTAAATGAAGAAAACCATTTGTAAATTGTATACTAGATGTTTTGTTATGAATCTTAAGGTGTTGTTCCTTTTTTAATGGAGATATTTTTGTGGACATTTAATGAGTATGTGTTTTAATACATTTAGGGAGAAAAAATATATCCTGAGCTTTTCACTGCATATGTTATCAATAGGACGGTATCTCGCAACAAGTGTTTTTTAAAGACATGTCATATTTCAGCTCAAAGAGGGATGTTAAAAGCAAACTATCTCAATCAAGAATTCTATCCAACCCCTGAGGCTCACAGTCTAATAACCTAGTATGTCACCTGAGCCACAGTGTTGACAGTTACACTTTAACTGCCAATACAGTTTTAACGATTATATTATTTCATTGTATGTCTCTAAGTAATTTAAAGCTCTTTATTTTTCATGTTTGAGTAATATCTTCTGATATTATCAAAATGTTATTTATTGATACATTAAAAAATGCAACATAGTGTAAAATGGCTCGTGTTTAGCATGCTCACTGGATTGCTGGTGTAGCAGAGTCCTCTGTCACTATTCTGCACATATATAATTTAAGAAAATATACCCTGCTTCTTGCTTGTCCAGCTTGTAGGAATAATGGCATGAAAATGATGATGACTAAATTTTATATACTGTTATCTACATCTTTAAAAACAGAATCTGCAGCCTCTTCAAAATTTTACCACAGTTGTACTTGACTCTCCAAGGGTGACTCCCGTATGCGCATGAATGTGGACATACGGCTCTCCCCCGGCGCCAGCTTTAGTGGTGGCTGTGCACGCCTCATCGGTGCCTCTGCCGATTAGGCCCCCGGGACAGTTTTCCCCTATGCGTCGTGCAGTCTCCTGGCGCTGGCAAGGCTGCTCATTTTTAAGGCTTCGCAGATAGCCCTTGTTCCTAGGAGTTCTCAATGCGCAGACATGCAATGCACTCCTTGCTCAGGAACTAACAATATCCCCTCTTTTCCACAACCTTGTTTGCTTTCTCCTCACTTGAGATCCAAAGCCACACTCCAAGTGCTGGAGGTAGACTTTCCAAAAAACTCAAGACTCCCTTACGATAGTTGGGAAACTATCGTAGACAGATACCATCTCTTTTCTCTATTTTTCTTCTCCCTTGCTACCCAACCACACACAGGCCTCTGTCTCCTACAACCGACATGCAAATTCCTCTCGTCTACCAGGCACATCATATATTTTCAAACATTTCTGAATTTCAGCAGAAGTCCTGACTGCATTAATTAATTAATCAATTGCATATTAAGGAATTGGTAATATATATGTGTGCATGTTTATGCCTACATACATCTCCTTGAAATAACAGGCTAATTTTGGATGGAATCAGAGTTCTCTGACACATGTCCTTCACTCCTCTTGTAGGTGACAATATGTGTCGAGCAAATAACGGGGGCTGTAGCACACTGTGCTTGGCCATTCCAGGAGGCCGAGTGTGTGCTTGTGCTGATAATCAACTTTTAGATGAAAATGGAACAACTTGCACATGTAAGTTTCTTTTCTTGTTACACTCATTGTTTATATGTGTCTTTCTGAAAACCAGAAGCAGATGAAACCAAAGGCATTAAAATCAAACTTGGAAAAATAAATGCAGAGAAGTACTTAGGTATAATTCCTTTCATACTACATTTTACTAATTTCTAATGTAAAAATAAAGAATGATAATCATGAAGTTTCGCAGAGTCTCCTACCACTGTTGCACACAGTTTTGTAGAAGAATAGAAATAAGTATATGCCACAGAAGAAAATATTTTGTGAAATACTTAGAGAACCTCAATATCAGTAGTTTAATTAAAAATGTGTAGCTGTTGGTTACATAGATGATAGGTTGATGCATAATATAGGCCTCAAATTTCTTTAAATAGCTTTGCAAACTAAATTATCTGGTTTGGTGGTGAAGGGCAAGGAAGGAGGTAAAAAAAAAAAACACAGAGAGAGAGAGACTTTTAAGGAATTTCTAGACTCTATCGAAATATTGAATTGACTGGATGGATTGATCTGGATTAAAGGAACTGTTAACTTTTACTGACCTTCCTCAGTTTACTCATTTTGTTAATCAAATGTGACCCTTTTTGAATTTGCCCTCTCTACACATATTATGTCCCTTAAGAACAATAACAGTAACAATGCTCTGTATATGTCGAGTTCTATATAAACGTTTCTGCAACGATTTAATCCTGAATTGTGTGTTACTCATGATTCCCCAAAGAAATAGAACCAGTTGGATAAATGGACTAGTAAGTCCCAGTATCTGCAGTCAGCAAGCTGGAATCTCAGGAGAACCAGTGGTGCAGCTCTAATATGAATTCAGATAGACTTGAGACCCAGGCAGAGTCAATGTTTCAGTTTGAATCTGAAGTCAAGGAAAAAAAAAAAAAGAAGTCCCAGTTCAAGTCAGACTGGAAGAATTTCTCTTACTTATCAGACCTTTAACCGAGTGGGTGAGAGACCCCCCCCCCCATTAGGAAGGGCAGTGTGCTTTAACTTAGTCTACCAATTCAAATGTTAACCTCATCTAAACCCTTTCACAGAAACACTGAGAACCATGTTTGACCAAATATCTGGGCATCCTACTTCCTAGTCAAGTTGACACTTAAAATTAGCCATCGCAAGTTATGAAATAAATATCACGTATTTTTTCCACCAGTTACAATAACTGTCTCTGGGGAAGCAAAAGGAGAAATAAATATAATAAAGAAAACTTCAACTTATCTGTAAATTCTCTTTTGTTCTGAAGAAGAAAAAAATGTGGATAAAAGATTTCTAAACTCTGATTTAAAGTGTAGTAACATTTGAGAAATATTTTTTAAAAAGTGAAGTGAAAAATTGCCCATAATACTACTATTCATCAATAAACTACTAAAAGATTTTTATACAATTCCTTGCAATTATATATCTCTGGAAAGTCATTTTTTTTCCTACTACTACTTATAACGGAGGTTCATTTGTTGAATTCTTATACTGCGTGTGGCATTTTATAATACATTTTTATGATTTATGATGAATCATCATTTTATGATGATTCTCATTAGTTCTCACATTAATAAGTTAAGGATGATGCAATTACTATTTCATTTTATGATTTAGAATTTAGACTCAGGGTTAATAAATTTTCAAAGTTTACCTAATTAGTGAATGGAATATTGGGAATTTATACCACAAGTTATTTCATTTTGGAGACTGAACTCATATTTGTACTTTAAATTTTGGATCATACTACACAGTAATTTATTTTATCTTTTATTTTTTCTTAATATGAGCATAAGCATCTTATTGTATTTTTATTGTTTATGCTATTTCAGTTGTTCCCAATTTTTCTCCCTTTCCCCACTATAAACTTAAATTTTAATGGCTAATATTTAAACCATTTATCCTTTTTCCTATTTGATGTTCAGTATTATTTCTGATTCATTATTATATATTATTTATATGTTTGATTACTGTTTATGATTCTGTCTGTATTTCACCATACACTCCATGATCAATTTGTCACATCTTCTTTAAGCATCTGAAACAATACTATCAGTTTTAAATTCTATTACTATTACTTTAGGTACAACTGTTTCCGATGAAGACTTTAGTCTCCTTTATACTATTCTATTCATCTTCAGTCGATTTCAGTCATTATAATTTAGGATTTCTGATAAGGAATATTATTTTGAATTATCAGATATCAAGTCTCTTTATAGAAATGTTTTGACATTCACCATTAGTTTACTGATCAATTTTACAATATTTTCATTTAGACTTGACTCAGTACTTCACTAGTTGTATTGCTCAGGACTCAAACTTTTAGTTCCCCATTGTTTATTTGTTAATTTTCACGGTTGTGTGTGATAAATGAAGAATATCTTGAAATGACTTCTCAAAGAGTACAAAGGGTGCACACTGTGGAATTCCGTGTTTTCCAGATATGCTGTTTGCCTTTACGTGTGAATAGCCATTCTTTTGGATATCGGTTCTTGGCTAAACAAAAATTTTCTTCGAAATTCTGGAAATATTTTAAAATTATGTTCTGAGGTAATATACTTTAGAACTCAAACATGAATTTTACCACTCTGCAAAATTTCGTTCCATTGTTAGTAGGTTTTGTTTTGTTTTTAAATTGCTGGTAAGACAATTCCTGTAGACAGGAATTCTGAGGTACACTTTCCTCAAGTCACCAGATTGTTTTCCTTCCTTGGTTCTGTGGTATTATTTACAATTCCTATTTGTTGTTGTTTATTTATTTTCAGAAGAGAGCTATCAAGACCTATAACTGGACAATAGACAGGGATTAAGCATTGCTTTGAACAACATAAAGGCTGTCCAGTTGCTTGCTAAATTGTATCTTAATTATTCAGATAAAAATTATGGCTTATGTGTACATTTCTTAGTTTAATTTTTTTTTATTTCTACTATAGATTCATATATAGTTATGTTTCTGGTATAAAATGAGACCGTTTGCTATCCCAGCTGAATGATTCTGACATGTTGCAACCATGCCTTGCACATGCACACAGACACAGAATAACGTTTGTGGGCCCCTATCAGGTCTCATCCTGCCTTTGCTCCCCCACAGGCTTCCTCTCGAGGGTGGAGGTAGCACTGTTAGTGTCTCCTCTTTTAGTAGGCCCACACCTCACCGTCAGCACTGCAGCAGCAAAGGACCTCTCTTCCTGCCTGAAGATAGAGAGGCGTGCTAAATTTCTAGTGGTATAACTTACAGAGGCTTCTGATTGAGTATTTAAATCTAGTCCACTTGATTTTGCAAAATTCCCTTAAGATAATGGCAGTAGAATGATCAAGATGCTGAATTTTCAGGACCTTATGAGTTTTTACTCTTCATCTTTGTTTCCACAGTAAGAAGTTGGAGGGGGAGTATATATATTAGGTACTAATATCTAGATGGCTTTTTAAGCTTGAAATTTTCTAATTATTTCTTTAATTTTAATTTTGTGAATCATAATTATCTGGATCATTGACATCCTTATTATATTTATTATTTTCTTATGCCCCATTAAAAACTTATGGATTCCTTATGGATTGGTTTATCTATACCTATGTCAATTTTTAAAATAAAAATATGTTTATCACTGTTACTTCTGTATAAATAACCCAATGCAATCAAAGGAGATAAAAAAGAAAATCATTTCATCTATACTTGCTACACTAAACAATGTTAAATTAATAAAAACAGGTGAGTTATAATTAAAAAAATATTGCATTTGTCTGTTAAAAATTCTACTGTCTTTAATATGGCATACAACTTCTCTAGGTTTCTTTCATATGTATTAAGAGAAATCCACACAAACAGTATAGTAAATAATCTTTGTGAATAATTCAAAGTGTTTTATGTAAATTATTGCAGTTCCTATTCATTTAGTGGTAAGGATTTTAAAAGTATATAGTAGTCTTAGTTTGCAGATATAGAAATTAAAGTGCAAAAAGACTACAAATAGGGTTCATGGTTACAGAATACAGCGTAAAATAAATATCAATGTATCACTAACCTCTCATTAAAGCTGATTCTTCTGGGTTTCTAATTTAGTTCAGGCTAGTTTATATTTTTGTGAACTGACCACAGCTGGATTAACTCTGTAACCTTAGCTAAATAGCAAAATAAAAGTACATATTGCAACTTTTGAGGTATGATTGTCTTAGTTTCAATCATCCTCATTGAATTGACATCAAATAAACACAAACCCACTGGCAGATGATCAGGCCAGAATTAAACACCATGGATTATTTCTCAATAAACTTGCAGCATACAGCAATGCCAGAATAGGCATTCACCCAGCAGAAAAATACTGGCATGCTACGTGGTTGATTAAGGATGAGTTCTAATGCCATGCCTGGAAGGAATCAAGAATGTAAGTAGGGTGCATTCTTTGTCCTTGTGAAGTTCATGTGTCATGGTCAAATTTCCTCACAGTTAGAAATGAGGCCAGGTGTAACATAGTAACTTGGAACTTACTGCCCTGGGGGAGCACATTAAAGCTTGTTGATCAATTATCAAGTGAGTTTTTTACTTTATCTTGACACTTTTGTGGGGAAAATCACCACATACAAAGTTAATAAATAATCACATGGATAACCTCAAGAAAGTAAATTAAGCTCCTAAAAATGATTGTTACTTTTTTTAAAAATAGCAGCATACTTTTGTCTAGAGTAGTAAGATAGTAATTCTTTAAATGCCTCTTTGGTGGCCTGAAAGAAAAGAGGAATTTCCACTGCCTTACTTCCAAGAGAGCAACTTAAGCATCACAAAAATGCTGGTCCTCTAAGGGTAGCATTGCACAATTAGGTATCAGTGGTACTTTGTGACCTTCCTTATCTTCTGGAACATCAGATATATTCCTCTGTGGAAAACAGTGCTCTACTATGGCTGAGCCATTTATCTGTTCAGCTGTGACAGGCCTTATGTTCTAGAATATATGCAATCCAATGGTAGTAAAAAGTTTAAGTCAGTAAAAAGTTTAGAAGCCCCATCTAGATGAGTATTTATGGCTTTCTCTGAATGGGAATTCACAAAAGATTATGTACCGCTGAGGCTGGCTGCTCAGAAGACCACTCTGTTTAAAGAAATGTCCTTCTGCTACGATATAAAGGAGAAGATTCAGATCCCCTAGCAGTATTTTTTCATACTGCTGTCCTGTATTAGGAAGCTTATGTAGAGGCATCCAACAAACTACAACTTTAAGTTTTTTTTTGTTTTTGTTTTTTCAGGGTCTTCTCTCTTAAAAAGAAGGGATAGTTGGAAACTCAGTACTCCCCAAACTCAAAAACAATTTGTTAAATAAACAAACATGTTCTATCGTTAGGCTTACGGGGACTAGAGGAGAACTTATTTTATTTTATGTATTGGGACTAATGCTTTAGGCTAAGATATCAGAATTTCAATAACAGTCAATAGCAAAATGTCAATTGTGAGAGGAGCCAAGAAAAGTTTAGAACACATTACCACACGGGGGTTGGAAATTAGACACATAGGCACTTGTTCATGGTCACCACAGCTTATTAAACCAATGCTAGAAACGTATGTATTAAGTCCTATTGCTGAGCTGAAATGTAAATCTGAGATGATTCAAAACTAAAATAAAATGAAAGTTTATTAGCAGAGTTTCTTCCTTTACTTCATCAAGATCTGGGCATTAACTCCAGCCATCACTCTACCAATTTTGACCAAACAAAATTAATTCTAGAATCAAAATTTCCCTTTGTAAGATACTGAAGAGTAATAAGGAGGCCTGATTTTCACACTCTAATCACAGGGCATGTGAGAACTCACAGTCATGGGCCAGGCATGTTATGATTCATGTAATTTTACTTTTGATTTTGATTAGATAATGATTTATTATACTGTCAGTTTTTTATAGTGAGATCGCATTGTATCGATAACATTTTTACTAGAAATTACTCTGGGAATAGAATTACAGGTTTTGCATTAATTTTCAAATTCATAGTGCAAAGCACAACTCTGAAACAAAGTTTGCAATTCTAACATTTGTTAATATACTAAAAGCAATTGATGACTGTGCCCAAATACCCAAGTTCCTTATGAGTTTAGTCATACTAAATATTAGAAAAAAGTGACCTACATGGATTTCCTATGTGTTCATTCTTTTGGTCATGGTGAGAGCTTTACCTCTCTCCCTTTTTATCTACTTATTGACCTTTTATCCTTTAAAATAAAGTGATTTCATCCATGTCTTGGGTAATGGGAAGAAAGCATTAACTGATGAGCCATTAGAAGCAGTACTGTTTTCCTGAAATATTTATACTCTCTTCAGAGACAGAGTCTTTCATTATAATAATGGCCGGTTGTGGAATTATCAGTCTCTGTTTATTCTGGTAAGTCAGGCAACACATATTTTGGAAGACCTGCTCTACACCTTGTTCTGTTCTAGGCCTTGTTCTGTACTGTACGTGACATTGTCCTTCCTACACTGGAGAATCTCAAGGGGAAACATTAGATGTATAAAAATTATTCATAAAGTAATTTATTTCATAGAAGTTTGTACAAGGTATAAGAATACTAATTTTATTTTATAGATGCTATTGGTCAAATATACTTGCTTCATAACCTTGTTGATTTTCACAAAAGTTGATGGATTGCCTGGTCATCGGCTGGCGTGCTAATACAGATGACATTGTTACCTGGTTCCACACAGTTAGGTCAATGCTGGGAAAAATAATTGTTTTTCTTAATGTCCAAGAAACTCCTATTCAGTTCTAAATGAAAAACAAACTTTCATCATGTTTTTCTCATATTCATAATTTAAATAGTACTATATTAGTATGAGGATGTTTTCTTTTTTCTTTATACTTCATTTTATTTTTTTATTTTTTATTTTTATTGCTTTTTAACTGAATTTATTGAGGTAATTTTGGTTAATAATACCATACAGGCTTCAAGTGTGCAACTCCATAACATCATCTGCTTACTGCATTTCTAAGCTGGCACTTTAGCCATATTATCACCTATCACATTAAATATTTTCAATAAATAAGTAAATATTTATTTTAGCTCTAAAATAACCATCCTAAATTATAAATTACAAATATAAACAAACCTAGTAGCACTAATAATGGTTTCTCCTACATAACTACTGATTGCATCTAGAAGGTTTGGGTTAGGGACAAAATGAACTAATTATACCCTATGTTTTGGGAGACTTTGGAGATCAGAAACCAGCATCTTAAAATAAAAATTATTTACTATTATGTCAAGAATTGTGAAGAGTCTGAGATTTTATCCTAGTTGTAAGCTAACATGTTAGACAGTGAGTTTCATAAATTTTAATAAGACACATGTAATTTCTGGATCAGATACAAAGGATTTTATTACTCATGGCACAGCTGGCAGTGTAAGTAATGTTCAGTTTGGTGTCCCTGGTCCCATCCCACCCCCAAATCATATGGGGATAATGAACAGGCAGGCCCAGGTGGATGCTGAACACAGAGTAAGTTTGTACAATGCCACAACGGAAGAGCTTAAGAATGTGCTAGAAAAATCTGCCCAATCTTTGTCTTGAAGGGAGACACTATCTTCACCATCCTGGTTTAGAAAAAACCCTACTCCCTGCTCTAGAAGAAGGCAATATCTTCATCTTCCAAGGCTATTAACTGTGCAAGCATTTTTGAAAAAAATTTCAGGATAAAAACTCACACAAGACACCACGGAGAAATGTCTCTCATCCAACACATTAGAGGGTTCAGTAAAATTTCAGACAAATCTAAAGAATGTCAAAGATATTTGTATATATTTCATTATATTTGTTCTTACACATATAAGCAATACTTAACTGCTCTTACAGTGATATTGATCTATATGAATGACATTGATATGATCAATATTAAAAACAGCAAACATAAAAATTAGTAGACATTATATTTTTCTGGAGTTTTGATCCATTCTTTTATTTGGACCATATTTCTTTGTCTTGGCACTCCTGTTACATTGTAAGGGGTGGAGCCTTAGGTATTCACCAGGGCAGGGCAACCTACTTCAGAGGCAGAGTTCAAAACACTGGTAATCCAGATGCTCACAGAAATGGTTGAGTATGGTTGCAAAACAGAGGAAAAAGTGAAGGCTATGCAAAGTGAAATACAGAAAAATACGCAGGGAACCAACAGTGAAGGGAAGGAAACCAGGGATCAAATGAATGATTTAGAGCAGAAAGAAGAAATAAACATTCAACAGAAACAGAATGAAGAAACAAGAATTTTAAAAAATGAGGAGAGGCTTAGGAACCTTCAGGATAACTTTAAATGTTCTAACATCTGAATGATAGGGTTGCCAGAAGGAGAAGACGAAGAGCAAGAAAGTGAAAATTTATTTTAAAAAACTAATGAAGGAGAACTTCTCCAATCTGGTAAAGGAAATAGACTTCCAGGAAGTCCAGGAAGCTCAGAGAGTCCCAAGGTATTTAGACCCAAAGAAGCACACACCAAGGCACATCATAATTACATTAGCCAAGATTAAAAATAAGGAGTGGATTTTAAAAGCAGTAAGAGAAGAGGAGACTATTACCTACCAAGGAGTTGCACTTGGAGAGTGTCAGATGATTTCGCTAAAGAAATCTTCCAGATAAGAAGGGGCTGGAAAGAAGTATTCAAAGTCATGAAAGACAAGGACCTACATCCAAGATGACTCTATCTGGCAAAGCTATCAGTTAGAATGGAAGGGCAGATAAAATGCTTCCCAGATAAGGTAAAGTTAGAGGATTTCATCATCACCAAGCCCTTATTTGAAATGTTAAAAGGACTTATCTAAGAAAAGGATGAAGATCAAAACTAGGAACAGTGAAATGATAACAAACTCACATCAACAATTGAACCTAAAAGCAAAAACAGAAACAAACTAAGCAAACAACTAGAAAAGGAATAGAATCACAGAAAATGGAAATCACAGGGAGGGCTATCAGCAGAGAGAGGGAGGGTGGTGAATGGGGTTAAAGATACAGGGAATAAGAAGCATAAATGGTAGGCACAAAATAAACAGGGGGAAAGTAAGGACAGTATAGGAAATGTAGAAGCCAAGGAACTTATATGTATGACCCATGGACATAAAATAAGTGGGTAATGCTGATGGGAGGGGGAATGTAGGGCAGACAGGAATAAAGGGGAGAAAAAATGGGACAACTGTAATAGCATAATCAATAAAATATACTTAAAAATTAGTAGGCATTAGCTCTAATTTTCAAGCAATTATTCGTAATTTTTATGAAAAATAAAAATGAAACTTTAGACATTATCCATACCTATATTTGAAAATGTCTACCTCTGTATTAGAAAATATTGAAAAATAACAACAATCTACATATATTTGAAACCATACACAAAACAAAGTTAGAAAATTTGCCTATTTACTTTCATTCCATAATGATCTAAATATCACTTGAAAAACATTTGAATTCTAAGTAAATTTAGAAACCTTGTGTTATATTGATTATGTTACATAATATTTAGTTTTAAAATATTGTTTTTCTCAGGTAGTCTTTCTTTCCAAGACATGTGGCTCTTTTTAAATATAGATGTAATTATTCAGAAGCAATTATAATTTCACTTTTGTATGTGGATATCTTTGATGTGGATTGGGCTATTATTCAAATAACCACAGAAATGCTAAACTTTTTAAATTGGTGGGACTATTATCAGAAGGGAACCAATGGTTTCTTGGGTTTTTCAATCTTTAATTTATAAAACAATAGAATTGACTTACTTTTTTGAAACCAACTATAGAGAGAGTAGAGAAAGCCTTTAAGATGAACTTAAATGGGAGACTTCCAGTCAAGATGGAGACATAGGTAGTCATGCTTTGTCTCCTTGAGCAACCATAAAAATAATTACAACTAAATTTCAGAACAAAAAGCACCCAGAACTGTCAGAAAATTGAACTGTATAAAAGTCTGACAACCAAGAATTTAAAGAAACCACATTCATCCAGATGGGTAGGAGGGGTGCAGACCCAGAGATGGGTGGAGAGGTCCGGTGTTGCACAGAGAGGTAGAATCGGCATGGGTGGCCACACATTCACATGTATTGGATAAAAACTGGGAGGGACACCTTGGGAGCAAGCAATCCCAGCCCCAGGCCAAACCACACAGTCCATGGTTCCAACATCAGGAAGATGAATCCCCATAACTTCTGGCTATAAAAAACAGTGCTGGTTGGAGGAGCAGAGGAAATCACTACATTTTCAGGAAGCTCCAATTAAAGGACCCTCAAGGTCTTAAAATGTATGCAAACCCACCTGCTCTGGCATTCAACACCAGAGCAACAGCTGGAAGAGCACCAGTCACATACGGGGACTGGGTGAAATGACTGGAAGCAGGGAGAGTGCTGGGCAAACCTCCAGAAGCCAGGCAGTGGCACAGTACCCTCTCTGAGCCCTGCCCCAACACAGAACCACAAAATGGTAAAGTGGGTTGCCCCACCTTGGTAATTACCTAAGGCTGTGCCCCACAAGACATACAGGTGCCTTTCTGACAACAGGCCACACTACTAACACAGGCAGTAAAAGCAGCTCTACCTGATACACAGAAAAAAACACAGGGAGGCTGCTAAATTCAGGAGCAAAGAAATATAGCCCAAATGAAAGAACAGAACAAAACCCCAGAAAAAAACCTAAATGAAAGAGAGATAGCCAGCTTATCAGATGCAGAATTCAAAACACTGGAGATCAGGATGCTCAGAGAACTCACTGAGTACCACAACAACATATAGGAAGAAGTGAAGTTTCCATTAAGTGAAATAAAAATCTACAGGGAGCCAACAGTGAATGGGAGGAAGCCAGGATTCAAATCAGCAACTCAGAACATAAGGAAGAAATAAACATTCAACCAGAACAGAAACAAAAACAAGAATTAAAAAAAAAAAAAAGAAAGAAAGAAAGAAAAAAGTATAGTATAAGGCTCTGGGATGATGCCAAATGTGCCAACATACAAATCATAGGGGCACCAGAAGGAGAAGAGGAAGAGCAAGAAATTGAAAGTTTATTTGAAAAAATAATGAAAGAAAACTTCCCTAATTTGGTGAAGGAAATAGACATAAAAGTTCAGGAAACACAGAATCCTAACAAAGTTGGACCCAAAAAGGACCACACCAATGCACATTATAATTAAAATGCCAAAGGTAAAAGATAAAGAGAAAATCTTAAAAGTAGCAAGAGAAGAGCAGAGAGTTACCTACAAAGGTGTTCCCATAACATTTCTCGAAAGAAATTTTTCAGGCAAGAAGGGACTGCAAAGAAGTATTCAGTGATGAGAAGCAAGTACCTACAAGCAAGATTGTTCTATCTAGCAAAGCTATCATTTAGAATGGAAGGGCAGATAAAGTGCTTCCCAGGTAAGGTGAAGTTAAAGGACTTCATCATCACCTAGACATTATTACAGGAAATGTTAAAGGGTCTTATCGAAGAAAAAGATGATCAAAACTATGAACATTAAAAAGGCAACAAGCCCTGGCTGGTGCGGCTCAGTAGACTGAGCACCATCCCGCGAACCAGAGGGTACCTGGTTCATACTCATTTGGGGCACATCCCTGGGTTGCGGGCTGAGTTCCTGGTGGGGGGTGAGCAAGAGGCAATCACACATTGTCTCTCTCCCTCTTAAAAAAAAGGCAAAAAATTCACAACTATCAACAACTGAATCTAAAAATAAAAAATACTAAGCAAACACCCAGAACAGGAACAGAATCATAGGTATGATGATTATTTGGAAGTTTATAGGGTTATCAGCCAGTGGGGTATGGGGAAGAGTGGGGGAAATGGTGCATGGATTAAAAAGCATAATTAGTAGGTACAAAATAGGCAAGGGGATGTTACAAATTGGATAGGAAATGGAGAAGTCAAAAAACTTATAGACATGAACCATAAACATGAACTAAGGGGGAGATTGCTGGAGGAAAGGGATATACCAGCCAGAGGAGGACAAAGGGGGAAAAATTGGGACAACTTTTGGTAATACACTGTAATAATATAACCAATAAAATATACTTTTAAAAAAGCTGAACTTAAATGGGAGGAGAAACTGATTACATCCCAATTCAGGTTTCTCATCTGACTAGAATTAATAAAAACTCTGAGAGACTGTTAGGCTTAATAATTATAGTGAAGAAAGTCATAAAAGTAATATCCATTAAGTGTCCAGTCTAAACTGAGCTTAAATGGATTCAAAAAAGAAACTATAATACCCTCAAGATCTTAATGTCTATTTGGTTGGACTTGAAACTCGAAATAAGGAAAAATATGCATGTTATTAGTGGTCAATTCTACAGATTTTGAGGAAAAAAGCTTGATCCTATAGGTGGTCAGGCATACCCCGGAGTGTATTTGCATGCCATTTTGATTCCCATTTTCACTTCCAGTTGCTGCCTTAAAAATGTGGCTTAGGGTCGAATAGGAGACCCAGTGATCTTCCCCCTTTGATAATGTTGTCATTTCCTATTTTGAAATACACATACACGACACAAAATTTGTTACTTTCCAGTGATGTTACAGAAATATATCCTTAGAGAAATCACTGCTGTAGCATTTTGTTATTGAAAAACACTAAACACAGAGGAAAAATTACTGTCAGTCCCTACATACAGTGTCTGGTGTCTGAGAGGTAGGGGCAGAAGAAACACAGACTACCTTTGTTCTAGTTGAATATTTCATTTACCTTACTAAATATTTTTTTACCTTTAAGGTCTCAAATAGGACTCTAAAAAAATAAAGTGACTTTTTTTTTTCTGGTCCCACAAACCCACATGCTTATGCCTTACTGCATAACTCTCTGAAGCAGATTCTCTGCAGTTATGGTTCAAGAGTCACACTCCTTCTCCTGGTTTTGTTTGTTTTGTTTTGTTTTGTTTTGCAGCAGGGATGATACAAAGATTAACAGGGTTGTAACACAAAGTGTTCTGAAAATGCCACATTTTTTTCTTGCTGTCTCTTATTACTGAAGTATATATCGGTTTTGTTATAGTTCATCAGCCCAAACCAGTTATCCAAAATAAAGTTTAAAGCCATTAGAACTGGGAAATAAAGATCAGCTTTTGTTCTTCCTATCAATAAACCAACTTTCAATATTTCAATCCCTTTTCAGTCTGTGAAACATAAATTATTTACTTTAGCCGTTGCCACAGGTTCCCTTTTCTCTCTAGACTTTTCTGAATCCACTCAAAGAGGATGGCAACACTTTCAACTTGTGAATAAATCTCAGTTAAATGAATTCCTAACATTTGATTAAAGGATGTGGAATATATGGGGAAAAACACTGTGAAGAATTCAGATACATAATGAGATTGTTTCAATGAACGTAATATTTCTCTGAGTACTGAGCCAACCCTGAGTGTTTTTCCCACCCACACCAAAGTAAACAATAATCAACGCTGCCCTCTCAGCCTGCCCTTGCTCTCATTAATTTGTGGTGTACTTACTATAAGATGGAGATAGTAAAAATTTTCGCCAGGTCTACCTTGTAGCTTATCATGACTATCAGCTGAGATTATGAATGAAAGCCAAGTAAAACTACAAACCCAACATAAATATAATATGGTATATTATTATTATTATTGTAGTTATTATTTTGGTGAGAGTTGTTTAAAACAAGTCTTTAAAAATTTGAGTAGAATAATTATTGTCAGAAGAACGTAAAATTTTCTCATTTCTGGAGATGGGCATCACTACAATGCTAACATGTTTTCATATTTTCTATAAAATAAAATGAATCAGTGGTTAGTTATTATGACAACATTTACATTTCGATGAGCCTAATATAGCTAGTATTGTTCATATACCTTGGATTTCTTTTTTTATCCCTAGTTAATCCGGGAGAAGTATTACCTCACGTATGTAAAGCTGGAGAATTTCGTTGCAAAAACAGACATTGTATTCAGGCTCGGTGGAAATGTGATGGCGATGATGACTGTCTAGATGGAAGTGATGAAGATTCCGAGAATTGCTGTATGTTCTCCTTGAAGTAATATGAAATCTCTCAGTGTTTGAGCATGTAAACTGTGAAAAGTTTGTCAAAATCTAAAAATATTTTTCGTGCAAATTAAACTGTTTTTTCTTTTTTTCTCAGTTGTCTATTTGTACAGAGATTAGACCTTAGATTGCCTCCTTTGTAGTTTTTTTTTGTATATTTTATTGAGTATGCTATTATAGTTCTCCCATTTCCCTCGCCTTTATCCCCTCCACCTAGTACCCCATCCCATCATCCCCCCACCTCTTAGTTCATGTCCATAAGCTGTACATATCAGCTCTTTGGCTTCTTAATTTTCTATACTATTCTTATATCCTTTGTATAGTTTTAAAGCACTCATTTTGCCATCCTCCCCCATCTTTAATATTAGCATTTTGGTTGCTCCAGAAGCCCCTCCGTTCCTATTTGTGCTGTCAGCACCACCACACCATTGTCAGAATGTCACTAGGATCTCTGAATTTAAAGATGTGGAAAATCAGTTTAAACTCCCTCAAAACATAATTCCTTCTACAGAGGGTCATGATCCACTCCATTGGTCCTTGGCCGCTAAGCCTTGAAAGAGATCCAAAGAGACAAGACATGGGTTTGGAACACGTTGTTGCCTAACTTGACTGGCTCAGTACATGATAGGAAACACAATGCAGCACTCAGATTGAAATTAAAGGTTTGAGTTTTCTTCCTTTTGGCTTCTTTTTAGTTATTTACCATTTGCTACAACAGAAATAATTTCAAGTTTTTGTGGGGATAATGAAACGGTCCACATACACAGAAGGAAAATAATTTGAGAGGCACATTAAATAATGCTTTCAGAAAATATATGATTGATCACTACCTGAATGGATTTGAGACATATGAAATATTTTTTACAATGAGAGAAGGGTATGTGCCCAGACATATGTATGTTCCCTCTCTTGATTTGACTTACATGTCTTTCAGTTAAACACATTTCAGGTCAAAGTAGCTGAACTAATTGTGAGTTAATTGACAATTCTCCATTTTTCTTGTTTTTAAATCAAGAATATAAAAATAATGTTTTAAAGATTCATTGTTAAGAATGAACAGGGTTGGCTGGGCATCTCTATATGAAACTATCTGTGCTTTGTTACAAAGCCCCAAGAATATGGACTTCAAAAATACTTTTGAATTGTGTATAAATATATAATATATAATTTGTCATTAATACATAAATATAGCAATACCACCTTTTAATTTCCAAACATGGACTCTGATGTCAACATTATGCCATTATTATTTTTCAAACCCATTAATATCTACATTGTAAAGTATGAACCTACAAATAAAATATTAAATGCTAATTGATACAATTAGCCAGAAGTTTGGGAGTGAAAATAACATTTTTATTTAAGGGTAAAGGGTGTATTTTCCCTGCCTTTTACACAAATGATGCATTATTTATTCATTAAATTAATCACCTCCTTTCTTCTGACTCACTATGTTTTTCATGGTTTTTATGAATGCTCCCTACACATCAGCTCCCTAAGTAGCCAGTGCCTTGCAGGGCACAAACATTTCATCACAAAATCCATGCTTTAGTCCATAAGGTCTATGTTTCTGTGAGATTTTTCTATTCACTAACTTCACAAAGAAAATTGTTTTCTTTATGAATATAAGGAAACATTATATTTGTACCATTAATGATAGCGTTAAATTTTTTTGTCAGAATTTTTTTCTTATTTTACCATCTTCTGTCTCATCACCCAAGCTTACAACATCAGTTTTTCCTGGAGTCTTCTAATTTGCTCATAGTCCATATTTAGTTCTATCAATAAACTATCTCTTTTACCTCCTAAATAATTTTTTTCATCTTTATCTCCTCTCAGTCTTTACTGGCTAAATTAGGCTCATATCATGGATTAACTCAGCAAGAGCCCTGCAATTGTTCCTACCAGAAATTCTCCCTTAAATAAAGCCTACTTTCCAGATGATATTTATATACTGAAATCTAATCTTGGCATTTCAATAACTGCATAATTAATAAGTTAAATTCTAAAATTCATTGACTCACATGTAAGGTACTTTATGTTATATCTCATCTTTACATTTTACCCTCTTTGTCCTTATAAAGTTGAACTACAAGCCAATCTCTAAAACGTGTTATTTTCTCTCCCCTGTTTCTAGCTATACAATTCACCATAGTTTTCCATTACTTCCATAGAGAAGTCTTTTTAACACCAAAAAAGTCTCCTTCTCAATATAGCTCAGCTGGAGTTAAACACCTGTGTATGCCTTTATTATGGTAGTTTCCATAGCACATTGCAATTTTATGCTTACTTATATGTGCATCTAATAGATGAATTTCTTTATGAGGGAACACGTTATGTTGTAGCATCTTTTGAGCCTAGCACAGCACCTAGCACATTAGTAAATAAGTGTCTAAATAAATGGGGCAATGAAAAGGTTCAACATCTCTGGCCACTTTCCGGCAGAATGATGTCATCTCAAAACATTTTAGCAAATCTGAGCAGCATTATATTTCTGGGGCTCCATGGTCAATATTCCAGAGCTATACAATTCATATCAGAGGATTATTTTATATTTTAAGTACTCATAGTTTTGACCTTGAAATCTGTTATCACCCTATTATCTATCCTGTAATATTCTAACTCCAAGTCATGAGACTATGGATTATATTTTTTCCTTCTTTTCGAACTTGTATTTACATCACTGGTAAAAATTGCAAAGATCCTTGATCAAGCTTCAATGAAATGCTTATACATAATATTAATAATTTAAGATGATGACCCTTTTATATATTGGATAAGTTTTATTCTCATAAGCAGCTACTCTTGCTAAAGTCCTTGAAGTGATTAGAAGATATTAATGTACTCAAATACCAGAAAGCATAAAGCTTTCCCATCTTATTTAAAAGGTACATGAATAGAAACTTTCTAAAAAAGTGACAGAATCTCTTTATCACCAAAGCTACTATAAATAAATAGTGTTTTGTGGAAATTGACTAGAAAGGCCTATATTTGCTATGCAACAGCATGATGAAACAGCTATTTTTCAAATTCTAGGTAAAGCTAATACCAACATTTATTTTTGTTATACAGAAGTATAACTACTGCACTTTAGAAAAATTACTTCGAAAAGAATATTGAAGTCTTGAAACCAATACTGAAGAGCATTCCCACTCAGTTGGGAATTTAGCCTCCAGAATGCAGGAAAAATAATCACATAAGATTAACTTTAAGGCAGCCTCCTGTTGTGCTTAGATATTGGAGGTTTAATCCTCGGCTGTGCACTGCTTCCCACATGAGGACTGGTCGTGTCCTCAGTATATTTTGTGCTTGCATGTTTGTTTGTACTAGGGGAGAAAATTCATAGTGACCATTTCTATTACTGAAATTATGCAGGATCTCATACTTAGCCAATTCTAGGTCATAAGTGATGCATTTTTGGGAGGGGAGATTTTACTTGCAGTCCTGAGAAACACTGGAAAAAGCATAAAACACAGGATTATTTAATATTTCAAGGATTACTTGAGTGAATGTGTGGTTTAAAAAAAGTGTTTTTGATATATATTATTAAATTATATATATTTGTTATATTTCACATTAAAATTTGAGGTTACTTTTAAGAGTTTTTTTTGATTAAAGAAATTGAAATTGGGTAACCTGTTATGTTAAGGGATGGAAAATAAAGTTAGTGGTACAGTTGGTTTTAGTGAAGACATGAAAAATAAATATATTTACTTTTATATGAGATTGAATTACTTGATATCTTCTATAAAATAATTACTTTTTAACAGAGCCTAGAATATTAATAGTTTTGAGAAATGAGATGCTGCATGAAAGGAGCTGACATGTGTTGTATGCTAATATTATAATTACTGTAACTTTTCCATTACTAACTTAAAGTAATCATAACATTGTTCAAATTTATATCATTAAACTTTCTTCTTCTCTCCCTTCACCTCCTACCCCAGTCAATCATAGCTGTCCTGATGATCAATTTCAATGTAAGAATAATCGTTGCATCCCCAAGAGATGGCTCTGCGATGGAGCCAATGACTGTGGGAGCAATGAAGACGAATCCAATCAAACTTGTGCAGGTAAGATTTGCTTGGATACATACATAAACCTCTTCCAAAGTTAATCTCCATAAAAACAGGTCGATGCTTTGAACTAAAGTGAACTTGCCTAAGAAAAAAGTTCACTAGTGCTTGTGATCTGAAAGTTGGAGTAGTAAATGAATTCAATGTTTGATGCCACAAAATCTAGAGTACAATTATCTTTAACGTTAATCTTTGAGCATGGCTCTGCTTTCCAGAGTAATTTGGCACTCTCTCTGTCCTTGTGGGTTGACTGGCAATGCACTGCTTGGACAAGGTTTGCCCCTGCTACATCTTGCTTGGCAGCAGAGGTTGAGGTCGGTTAGCATATGCTGTGATATTGACTGCTCACAAGAAGAATCGAAGAATCCCTACCCCCTTATTTTTAACCTTGAGAAAATAATTTATGCATTTTATGTAGAATTTTCTGTACCTGGCACATTATTTTTGTGGGGTAGGAGGTTTTTTTCCCCGTGAAGTCCCACCACAACTAAGCCTATTTATATATCCACATTATGTGTCCCATTGTAATAGACGTTTGAGTCCCTAGCCAGATTGTGGTACAGGAATATACTGTCCATGGTACAGGGTATAACAGAGTGCTAGAAAGGTCATTATTAGTTAGATAAATGCTGAAAAATGTTACTGAGCAGCAGCAGGTTAGCACTTTTTTTTTTTAATTTATGAAAAAGCAGTAGTTTATTTGATGCCTAATATTGATATGATCAGTAAAAACTATTTTTTAAATTATTACACACAACAATGTCCAAATATATTGAACACCTCACCTTTTCTCTTTGCCAAAATAAGCATTGTTAAATAATTATTATAACATATTGGTGAAAACTCTTGAGGTACTTCTAAAGAAAAGACCCCAAGGTCAAGAAGCCTGGTTTGAACTCTTTTTCTACTTTTTCTTTTTTTCTTAGAAAGACTTGTATTTCTCTGCACTTCAATTTACTCACATATTTCTTTCAATTCTATAATAATATGAAATAACAAAAAATTGCTTCCAAAGAGCTTTTACCATGTACTGAAGAACAATAACAAAAACAAAACAAGTACCATTCCATAACTCTAATCTCTATCTTATTTTCAGTTTTTTCTATAGTGACATATTTGCTGAGGATCCATGAGCTAGTTATTCTGATGCTCCTTGATTAGAAGCTTAGTCTAATATTGTGGAATAACTGATTATTTTCAAGATATTTTGTGTGTCTTATGAGGTTGTTTTACCAAAGGCATTCTGATTGAACAGGGACCTCTAGAGACCATGTGGTCCTAGGACCCTACCTCCAAGTCCATTCATTTCATAGATAAAGGCATGAGAGAAGGGCCTTGACCTAACTGACAACATTGGTTAAGAGTTTAGGGCAAACTCAATCCATGAGCTCTTTCTCCAAGGTAATTGCTCCTTGTATCAAACTGTATTATCCTGAAGATTAGGTAGAATTTTAGGTACCAACAGGTTAATTTTGGCCAGGTGGACTTAAATATGGCTATAATTTACAAAGAAATCTCTTTTTAGGCTGGAGCAATTATTATTCTTTTACAGTTAAGATTCAAATCAGAGATTATACTTTATTACATCCTGAACAGCTAGGTCTGCTTTACCTTAAAGTAAAAGGCATTGCTAATTCAATTTATAATTCTACATCTTTATTTCTATTCAAGTTTAAAAATCTGCTTGTTTCTACATGGTTTTTAAGGAAGTACTTTGGATTGACTAGCTACTTTTAGTAGTAAAAGTGAAAATGCTATGTTCGATAGCAAATAAAGCAATCAATCTTAATTAGTTAGATTTCTAAGACTTTGCAGGCCCGTAGTCCACTGGAAACAACACAACTTGCTAACACTTCAAGTACCACTTTAAATGATGGCACTACTTTAAGCACTGCCACTTAGTCTTCTAAGTCTTCTTGTCAGTATGTTTATGCCAGGTATTTTGACCACTGTACAGCTCAAGAAATTGAATAAAAAGAACAAAGTAAAAATAAATATGCCCTTAGCTTTGAAAACTAAGTTTATTGTCATGTTATAATGTATTTCCATTTTGTTTTACTAAAATAAATAAATAGGTCACTTAGCTAATCATACTGAAAAAATATAGTAAATTTATTAGATAATTTATCTGGTTGGGTCATATCTACACATTTTTCGGTATAAGTATTTACAAGGACATGTATCCTAGATAAAATATTTACCATGTGGGCATTGTTTTATAATTGAATCAACTGTCCTGTGGCCCTTAGAATTGTGACTATTTTATATCTAAAAGAAAATCATTTCCTACAGGAAGCTAATTTCCAATTTTGTTCCTTTGGGGTTTCCCCCTCATGAATCCACTAATTTAATAAATGTTTATCATGGCACTAGATATAGGCTGAGGGAAAAAAAAAAACCACAATACTTTTTCCTAAGAAGCTAAGAGTGAAGATGGGGAAAATGAGAGGTGCAAGGAAACAGGATATTGTAACGCGGTATTCAGAAAGCTGAGCCACAGGCGAGCACGTAAGAAAAGCAACTAACTTAGTCTTTGGCTATCCTCAGACTTCCTGAAGGAGGTGATATCCAAGTTTTTTAAAAAAGCATAAGAATCATGCCTAAATAACAACTCAAGCCATTTAATTAGGAAAAAATAAGTTATTTGATAAAACCAAGCATTGGCATGATTGTGGGGGAAAAAAAGAACTGTAATCCATCCTTGGTGATTTTCTACATTGGAAAGCACTTTGGCCAAATAAAATACATTTGCAGGTGTCCTTTCCTTGAAGACTCTAGTTCCAGTTTTAGGTTTACAATCTAATACCTAGGAAACATGAATAATGCTGGCAATAATGAAAATAGAAGAATGACTCAAATGCTCATTAACAGGGGAATGGCTACATATATTGTGTTATATTCATATAATGGAATGTTATTTATAATTAAAATGAATAAACTAGAACTCAAGTATCAACAAGAATGAATTTGAAAAACAATTTTGAACAAAAAAAATGAGTTGAATATAAACAAATAATACCATTTCTATGAAGTATAAAAATACAAAACAATTCTATATGTGTTTATTGATTTATAAATTAGTAAGAATAGGATTCAAAGTATGTCTGGAAATGAAAAGAACAAAAAAGACAAGTTAAAGATAACCATTACCCCTAGAAAGAGAGAAAGAAACTGGATATGAGGATATGATTGGAAAAGATTATATAGGGGACTTCAAATGTAACTATATCTTTTTTCTTAAATAAAGTAAAAATCCATAGCAAGTATGGAAAAATACATTATGATTTGATATAGCTATAGGATGGCAAACTGGTGCTATTGATATTATTTTCTATAATTTTCTAAGTGATAGAAATATTTTACTAGAAAAAAGGAAAAGATTGATCAGCATAGATTGAAGAGGGTGAAGTGAAAAAAGGTTAGAGGACTGGAGAGAGAGTCCCTGGAAGAGGATGCAGCATATACACAGGGGACAGCACAGAGCTAAGAGGGGTGTGGTAGTTGTTCTCCCTCAACACACACACACACACACACACTTAGGTTTGTATACTTATGAGGGAGACCCAGAGGCCAAAGATGAGAAGTGGTTACATTTGAAATTCTGTTTTTCCTCATTGTAATCGCGATGATCCTTGGATTCAAGCCTAGGCAATTTCAGACCAGCATTTTCTCACAGCACAGAACTCTGGTTAGATTACATAAACAGGTTTTTCTCACATCTTCCTCAAACTAGACAGAGTTACATTATGAAAATCTGATGCATTAAAAAATCAGACTTTGTTTTATTAGATAAAGAGTATGTTTTGATATAACATAGGTTTTGTTTAAATAGAATGATTTGATTAAAACGTAACAAAGGTAAGGGTTAGGAACAATGTGTTAAGCTTTGTTCTCCTCCCCCAATTGTCCCTGTGCATTATGGGTTTTCTCTCTGCTACATGGATGCATAAGAAGCATAATTAGTGATGGGTAGAAAAATTCATATTCTAACAATGAATTTCTGATTCTCTGCTAGATAAGCAATTCCACTGAGGAGGCGTGAATTTCCTCTTCATTAGAGCAGTATTTGCTACAAAATTAGAGTCCTCTGGGGTAGCTCTGCTAATCTCACCTCCAAACTAACTTAGATCTGATGGGAACAACAACTGAAAAAGTACAGGTTGCGTCTTCTTGATATAAATCAAGTGATTAGAAAGTGCTAATTCAGTCAATGTGATAATATCATATAGGCAGACAGTACTTGTAGATTTATGCAATGAAACATCTTACTCATGTGAAATCACTTCAATTTTCTCAGTAAACTAAGCAGCTCATTTTCTCTAAGATTAGAACAATGAATTCATATATTTTCAGGGTATTCTATCTCTCAGTGATAAGCCAATAAACACTCTCTGCAGTAATAATTTGTAATAGTTTTTCAAGGTTCAGAGTTAATGAGATGACCCAAATTTCAACACGATCACTTTGTGGGGTTGGCTTTAGGAATTCTTTCTCATTGTCTTTTGTAATCAGTATAGTTTTCTTAACAAAAGAAAACAGTTTGAGAAAACTTTGCTAGAATTAAACCTGGAAGACCAGAATAGAATATAGCTGTATAAAAACATCAAATTAAAGTATATTAGAAAATTTAATATATTCTTATTATGGGTCAATTAGAACTTAATGAAGATAAAAATCTGTGATATTTCTCTTTAAAGCAAGAAAATAAATACTGAAGAAATGGAATAGGTAGAGGATTAATGAGCAAAAGAGAGATGTAGTAAAGAAAAAGTAGAGAGAGTGAAAGGAGAAGAGGTAAGGAGGGAGAGAGGAATAAAGAAAAGGAGGAAGGGAGGGAGGGAGGGAGGAACAAAGGAACTAAAGAGGAGAGAACAGAAAATGAATTGAAAAATAGCTTTTATTAATTTGTTTTTATTTAAAAGTTAAAAGTACTTACTGCAACCAGTGGAACCATACGGAGATATGTAAAAAATTTCATTAATCCTTCTCTTCTCCTTACTAACAAGTAACCTAATGCCAACATCTTCCTTCTTCTCTAGGCTAAAACAAATATATACATATATTTTCAAGTAGGCATAGTTTTATTAAAATAGCCTAGGGAATTTGCTGACTTAATCTAAATGTTAGAATAATTTAACAGAAGATCTGTAGAATTAGCCAAATGAGACAACAAAGAAATATTTAATCTTACTTGAAATTCAACATTGCAAACTTCAGTAGCATACATGTTTGTTGGGATACTAAAAATCTATTAATACAAACAAACAATATGTAAAAAAGGAAAAAAAATCTAACATTCCTTAAAATATATTTTGATTCAAGACCCTTATTCACACAAAGCAAAATATATAATATAATATTTTTTCTTGTATTTCTGAGTATACACACTAAGAATAGAAATGATATATCCAATCCAACATATCCAATCAACCTGGTATTTTTTACATTTCTTTTCTTGGGTAATCTTCGAAGTAGTCACTAATAAAGGATGTACATTTTTAGATGGCAAGTATACTTTGCCTAAAAGGAAACACCTAGTATACAACTTTTAATTAATTATTTTTAATGACCTTGAAAGCCTTATTTATGGAAACTTATTTTAGTATGTTTGGATGACTTGGCTTTGAACCACTCTATTTTATATCAATAATTAGTAGCCAAGTTCACAGTGTGTTTTGAAGAAAAGGAAGCATACCCTTAGTATTCTCAAACCCAGGAAACAGGAGGCAATGTGCATATAATCTAAATAATGTTCTGTTATCATAGCCACAAAGCCCTTACCCTGATTGTTCCTCATCTGCCTTATTGTTGTCTACCCCAAACATTAATAGGTTTAAGTGCACCATTCCCAACATTCCTCCCTCCTTTCTCTGGTCCTATAAAAAGGAAGAATGGGTGGGATACTGATACTCATGAAGACAATATGTGGTTTAGAAGGACAAAAGGAAAACAAAAGAAAATCAAACACTTTAAAATAACTATTTAACAACCTAAAGCCTTTAGAGTTTGGGAAGCTGCGCAGGCTTTCGTGCTTTCGGGGGTAACCTGACTGCAGGAGAAAAAGGTAATTCATAACCCCTTAATGGAATAGTTTTAAATACCTGCCTTTGGCTGACATAAAAAGCAAGGTTCCATGTGTGTTCACTTAAAACCTTAAGAGAACCCAAAGCAAAGTTCATTAATATCTTTTATTAAAAGATTATACAGTTTTATATAGCTGTACTGAAATGTGAGTTAAAAATTTATCTTAGGCTAAATGTATGTTTAAAAATATATTCTGCATTCTTACTCTTTATATATTGGACCGTTTATAGGTCAAAAAATAAATTCATTGACAATGTTAGAAGAAAAGGATAATTCTGACCCCATGGTTAAAAACTAGACTCCCTGAGATAGTCTTCAAATCCTTTCTCCTACGTTATGGTAAAATTTTCTTGGGTTATTAGCAAACACTCTTCAAAATTCTTTTTTAAATTAAAAGTTGGATGAAATTTAATTCAACCATATATTCTTAAGCATGTGCCAGGAAATCTTTTAAAATAATGACTTTAATTGAAGGGCAAAACATGTGAATTTTAGAGAACACAAGCAAGCTGGCATTGTCATAAATTAAATGAAAATTTACTTTCAAAATATTTTATCTAATAAAGCAATACAATATATTTTTTAAAGATATTGGATGATTTCTTTTTAATGTTCTTTAAAAGGCCTCTAAATTTATTCTTTGTAAATTAATTGATCATCATAGCCAGAACATGCCAGTCGGACCAATTTTCTTGTGGAAATGGACGCTGCATTCCAAGGGCGTGGCTATGTGACAGGGAAGATGACTGTGGTGACCAGACAGATGAAACAGCATCTTGTGGTAAGTTGTGACTGAACCATGGTGTTAGAGGAGATTGGGTCAGATAGAAAATTCTATCACTATAATCTCTATTAAAAGGCTATTCATTTCTTTATAAATACAAGTCAACAGAGTTGCTTGGATCTAAGTGTATCTTTTCACGATTCAAGATATATTCTATTCATGAGGCAGTGCCATTTCCTCAGCTAAAATTATGGATCCAAACATAGCAGCTTTTATTAGGAAGTGGTTATTATAAAGCAAACGTGACATTGTCTATGATCATTATTAATCTTATGCCTATATGATCAAAATTTTCAAACAGAATATCTCACTGAGTGACATTTGGAGAAAATGAGGATATGCTTCTTGTTGGCATGTATATGTTATATTCTTAGTGCAATAAATAATAAAGGCTGAGGATACATAGTTGATAAACCATGTGTTTCATTTCTATAGATATTTGAAGGACAAGTTGCTATTAGTTTAAGAAATTTTGTTAATGGTAAAATTCCTTGTCACTTTTCTTTAATCCTCTTGCTTTTGAAAACAATAAATTTAATGTTACATGAGTTACAGCCTTCATTTCTCTCATTTGTACCCAAATATCAGTATATTTCATGATGATTTGTCACAATAATGTGCAATGAAAGTTAGTAGAATGAACCATATTTTCTTAGATATGTGTTTTATTTCAGGCATAGCAGTGGATTTTTTAAATAACTATGGTGAAACATATAAACACATGCTTAGGACATTTATTAAAAATAATGAAATCGAGTATACATTTTTAATAATTTAACCTCATGTTATAATAATTTTAACAGTTGGAAACAATTTTTTCACCCTGAAATTTAAATGGTCTTATTTAGGGGGTGCATTCTCTGCTTATATATTTTAATTAAAAACTACCTTATACTACACTATTAAGTCCCTGTAGATATTTGGGTTTGTAACATCTGAATAAATGTATATGTTAAGTAGTACTATTTGACATTTTAAAGAAAACAATATCAGTGTCCAAGAAGAAAGCAATAGAGACTCAAATAATTAATAGTACAGTTTTGATATTCAATATTATTTTATATTAGTTTCAGGTATACAGAATAATAGAGTACCATATAATTTACAAAGTGGTCCCCCAATATTTCAAGTGCCCACCTGACACCATAATACTTATTATGATAGTAATGATTATATTCTCTATCATATAATTTACATCCCCATGACTCTTCTGTAATTATCAATTTGTACTTCTTAATCCCTTCACCTTTTCACCCAGCCCTCTCAACCCTTTTTCTTCTAGCAACCATCAGTCAAGTCCCTGCATGGTTAAGTCTGTTTTTGTTTTATTTGTTTGTTGATTTATTTCTTAGACTCCACATATAAGTGAAACCAAATGGCATTTGTCTTTCCCTGTCTGACTTAATTAACTTAGCATAATACCCTCTAAGTCCATTTTACACTGATGTAGTCCTATTTATTTAGTTTTAATTATATTTCCCTTGCACCGGGAGATCTATCAGAAAAAATACTGCTAAGAAAAATGTTAGAGACTTTATTGTTTATGTTTTCTTCAGTGAGTTTTATAGTCTCGTCTTACATTTAAGTCTTTAATGCTTTTAAGTTTTATTCTTGTATATAGTTTAAGAAGGTGGTCTATTTTCAATTTTTTTGCATGAATCTGTCCAAAGAGACTCTCTTTAATCCATTGTAAATGTTTGCCCCCTTTGTCATATATTAATTGACCACATAGGTGTGAATGTATTTCTGGCCTCTCTGTTCTGTTTTATTGACCTCTGAGTCTATTTGTATGTAGAACCATGCTTTTTTGATTACTATAGCCTTGTAGTAAGGTTTGATATCAGGAGGCAAGATATATCCAACTTTGTTCCTCATTCTCAAGGTTGCTTTGGCTATATGGGGTTTTCTGTGGTTCCATATAAAATTTTGGAATATTTTGGTCTAGTTCTATGAAATGTGCCATTAGCATCTTGATAGGGATTGCACTGAAACTATCAGTTGCTTTGTTAGTATGGATATTTTACCAATGTTAATTCTTTCTATCCCTGAGCATGGCATATGCTTCTATTTATTTGTAATTGTATTTCTTCATTATCTTTCTTCAATATCTTATAATTTTCCAAGTTCATGTCTTTTACCTGCTTGGTTGAATTTATTCTTAGGTGTTTTATCTTTCTTCTACTAGTTCATTCCTGGTATATAAAATGCAACTGATTTCTGAATATTCATTTTGTACCCTGCTATTTTGCTGAATTCATTTCATTGGTTCCAATAGTGTTTTGGTAGAATCTTTAGGGATCTCTATATACAGGATCATGTCATTTACAAATAATGTCAATTTCAGTTCTTCCTTCCTGGTCAGGATGCCTTCTAGTTCTTTTTCTGATTGCTGTGCCTAGGACTACAATACTGTGTTGAATAACGGCAGTGAAAGTGGACATCCCTGTCTTGTTACTGATTTAAGAAAAACAATTTTAGCTCTCCCCCATTGAGTATGATGGTAGTTGTGGATTTGTCATATATGGCCTTCATTATGTTCCCTTTATTCCCACTCAAAAACCTTTTTTTTTTTTTTTGGTAAATGGGTGTTGAATTTTGTCAAACGTTTTTCTGCATCTATTGGTATGATCATTTGATTTTTATCTTTCATTCTGTTTGTGTGGTGTATCACATTTATTGATTTGTGAATATTGTACCAACCTAGCAGGATGCTTTTTTTAATGTATTGTTGAATTCAGTTTGCTAATATCTTTGTGAGAATTTTAGCATCTATCTTCATCAGGGATGTTGGCCTATTACTTACTTTCTTTGTAATGTCTTTGTCTGATTTCAGAATCAGGGTAATGTTTGCCTCAACAATGAGGTTAGAAGTCTTCCCTCCTTGAATCTTTTGGAGTAATTTTTAAAAGATCAGTGTTATTTCTTCTCTGAGTGTTTGGTAAAATATGGCTATGAAGTCATTCAGTTTAGGACTGTTTTTGTTGGAATCTTTTTGATTACTGCTCTTGTTCGTTGTATTTATTTTGTTGCTTCTTTGTTTCTTCTTAAGTTTTTGAAGATATTATGTTATTACAAATTTGATTTTCTTCCAGTTTAGCCAATTTGTTGGCATATAATTGTTTATAGTATTTACTTATAATCTTTTGTATTTATGTGGTGTTAGCTGTCACTTCTCCTCTTTAATGTCTGATTCTGTTTATTTGGGTCCTCTCTCTTTTTTTCTTGATGAGTTTGGTTAAAGGTGTGTCAATCTTTTTTATTTTTTTCAAGGAACCAGTTCTTGGTTTCACTGATTTTCTTTTTTGTTTTCCCACTTCTTTTTTCTTTTTTAGAGTCTATTTCATTTATTTCTGCTCTGATCTGTCTCTTTATGTCCATCAACATTTGCTTTATATATTTATGTTGGGTGTATAAATGTTTACAAGTATTATATCCTCTTGTTGAATTGATCCCTTTATCATGATGCATTGTCCTCCTTTTTTTTTTTTTTTTTTTTCTTTTTTTTTTTTTTTTTTTTTTCCTTTCAGGCTTTGTTTTAAAGTCGTGTTTGTCTGATATAAGCATTACTACCCCAGCTTTTTTGTTTCATTTAGAATGAAATATCTTTTTTTTCTTCCCTTTAATTTTAGTCTGTATATGTCTTTCATTCTGAAGTGGGTCTCTTGTACACAGCATACATATGGCTCTTGTTTTCTTATATATTCAGCTACCACATGTTTTTTGATTAGAGCCTTTCGTTCATTTACATTTAAAGTGATTATTGATAGTACATAGTTATCATTATTTCATTATTTATACTTATATTTTCCTTCTTAAAGAAGTCCCTTTAACTTTTTCTTTCTTTTTTTTTTTTCTTTCTTTCTTTTTTTGTAATGCTGGTTTGGTGGTGATGAAACCCTTTAGCTTTATCTCGCCTGAGAAGCTCTTTATTTTTCCTTCAATTTTAAATGATAGCTTTGCTGTGCAGAATAGCCTTTGTTGTAGGTCCTTGCTTTACATCAGTTTAAATATTTATGCCAATCCCTTCTGATCTGAAATGCTTCTGTTGAGAAATCAGCTGCCAGTCTTATTAAAGCTCTGTTGTAGGTAAAAACTGTCATTATCTTGCTGCTTTTGAAATTTTCTCACTGTTTTTAGCTTTTGCTATGTTGATTATGATGTGTCTTGGTATGTGCCTCTTTTGGTTCATCTTGTTTAAGTCTTGCTGAGCCTCTTGAATTTCTATGCCTTATCACTTCACAAGGTTAAAGAGGTTTTTAGTAATTGTTTCTTCAAAAAGGCTCTCAATCCCTTCCTCTTTCTCTTCTCCTTCTGGTACCCCTATACAGACATTGTTACACTTGATGTTGTCCCAAATTTTTTCTTAAATTACTATTTGTTTGTTTTTGTTTATTTATTTATATGTATTTATGCTGCTCCTATTTAATAGTTTTTGCTATTGTCTTCCATGTCACTGATTTGGTCCTCTGCTTTATTGTATCTGCTTTGACACCTTTTAATATATTCTTCATTTTGGTATTGTACTCTTTATTTCTGACTTTTGTAACGGTTTCTATGTCTTTTTTTATGCTGCTATTTTTTTATGTCACTAGCTTTCTTGAGCATCTTTATAACCATTGTTTTGATCTCTATATCTGGTAGATTGGTTCCCTCTGTTTTATTTAGTTCTTTTTCTGGAGATTTTTCCTGTTCTTTCATTAGGGCATATTTCTTTGTCTCCTCATTTTGGCTACCTCTTTGTGTTTGTTTCTGTGCACTAGGTAGATCTGCTATGCCTGTCTGACTTGGTAAGGTGGTCTAACGTAGTAGGTGTCCTGCAGAACCTAATGTCATGGTCTCCTTGATCACCTTAGCAGTGTGCTTTGGGAATGTCCCTATGTAGGTTAAGTGTGCCTTCTTTTGTAGTTGAGTCTTGATTATTGTTGGCATGTCTGTGGGTGTGGTGACTTACAGTCTAGCTTGCTGTGACAATTGGCTACATCCATAGTTTACGAGCTGCTGTGTAGGGATAACCTACCAGGAAGAATTCACCCTAGCAGAGTGTGGTGTCCGTGAGACCTTTCTTTAAGTGTGCCACTTGTGGAGCTAATTGGGTCGTGCTCTGTAGTGGTCTGAATCCCACCACCTGGTGTGTTAGTTCTAGGGCCTCTTGGGAAGAATTATATCAGACACTGTCTGTGACTGGCCCTGGGCTACTTCTTAGGAGCTACGAAATGATCCTCAGTTGGTAGCTGTCAGTGCTTGACCAGGGTGAACATGCAAGTATCCAAGTTGCATGCCAAGGCTGGCTGGCACCAGTGCTGGGCCTGGGGCAAGTAAGCAAAAGGCCTAAAACATCCTGAGACCTGCTGTCACATGCTGGCTGCCCATTAGGCTCAGCTACTGAAAAAGCCCCAGCAATACACAAATTGTAGGTGGCAGTTTCTCAGGAAGTCACCAGATAGGGGCAAATGGTTATCACCAGGTGGAAGGTGCATTCACCCCCTCCTCTGGTGTAAATACTCCTACCATGACCTATATCAAGTTGCCAGTATGACTCTCTGTGGAGTTGGGAAAACATGTGCATACCTGCATACTACATTTCCAAAATGCAGATACAATACACACAAATAATTTTGAAAGCTAAATACTTAGGAAATTATGACCCTTGAAGGTTTATTGACCTTGTTTTCAACATTATTTAATTATAAATTTATATAATTTATTTTTTTAATAATGGTTGTATGCTTTACAATCGATTCATAGAATCCTTGAAAATTTAGAAATCAGCTCTTGCAAGCTAGTACAAAACACCGCTACTGGATATGAACACATTGTGAAATTCAGTTGTCCACCGTTCAGTCTTAAATGCAGCTGCATTTTATAGAGTGTATTTCTCTGTGCAGAAAGAATATCAAAGCTCAGTAGAAGACTGGAGGAATGGCAAAGTCAAAAGAAGCCAGGGCACTTAGGACAAATGAGGGTAATAAAAGCAGCATCTCTGAACCTCTGTCTGAATTTAGAACTCCATCATCTCTACCAGGCCTCCATAAGAGCAGCGGAAAGGCTGCCCCTGAGAATCTAGTCTGAGGTTCTCTCACCCACCTCTATTTTCCCTTGGTCTCCAGTGGAAAGGACGGTCCTGTGGCCTTCAAGTGCCAACAGTGAAGCCCCAGTGAGTAGCTGCATTACCAGAAATTGAAATCTCAGAGCTACAGAGATACCTTCTCTGTCCCAACCATTTTATCACAGCAAAACAATAATAAAAGCTCTGTATGATGACCCTTGATATATTAGCATTGTTCTTAAATAATTTCATAAGTAGATTGGATAATTGATCGTTGAAGGACAGCTGGTTAGTGGTCTGCATGTGTTGCAGAGATGATTGTCTTCCAGGCATTGTACAACTCCTTCCAGATGGGCTGTGGGGATGGCTGAGTGTCTAGAGGAGACAGCAGAACCAATGAAGGGAATGACTGAGAAGGAGCAGTGTAGTCCAGGACAGGCCAAAAGAGACCCCTGTCTGGGCTTTCTTCCCAGAACATGAGTCATATTGTAGGTAACGGAAAGTCACACAGGTGGTATAGAATTGACTTTTTCAGGGGTGCCCCTGTCAAAATTGGAATGGCCTGTCAGTATAAAATGATGAATACCCTAAAGTCATGAGTAGAAAATGGTCCTAGAAAGGGGCCTGTGGATTGGGGGAATTTTGTAAAGAAAACAGAACAAATCCTGTGTCATAGAAAGGATAGCATCACTAGGAAAAACCAAAAGAATTATAGTGCCATTAATCATGCAGGTTAGTCTCAGTACCATTTTCCCTACACAATGTAACATACATGTTTCTCCCAGAGTGTTGTCCTCTCTGTAGTAAAATACATTTATCTTTTTATCTCATCATTTTAAATAAAAATGTATGTCAGTGGAGAAGCTTATAGTGAAGCTCTGGTAGACACAATCTCACTTTTAAAGAAGTTGAGATAATTGCGTAGATTTCTCTCATAACAAAAATTATTCTGAACTAAATACAAAATGACAAAAATATAAATGTTTAAATTCACATATTCTTTAAGAGAAGATATCACTCTACTTGGCAATACCTAGAAATGAATGTACGTTTATCTAATTCCCTGTTCTACCAAGCATCATTATAAAATTTGGACCAATCATATATTATTTTTCCTATTGGAATTGGTCAAGTTCCTATGGGTTTTATAATATTAGAAGACTCTGTAATCACGTTTTTCTTATACTTCAGTTCCAGGAACAACCTCTTTTGTATTTAAATAACTACTGTATTCCACTAAAAATAATATTAAAATTCAGAATTAAATGTATGAGAATCCTCTCAGTCTGCAGGCCAGCACTCAGTCCACTGAACCACTCCAGCCAGGGTCAATATATGAGAATCCTATGATTGGAAATGCTTCTTATACAAATTAGGAGCTGAACCTACTGCAACTGGGGTTCAGATTTGCAGTGCAGTGCAGTGGCACTCATTTACGAATGTAATTCATTTTACTTGCATTTGTCTTTACAATATAATTGCATGTCTTCGGTTGATATTTTATTTGGCAAATGTTTAAATAATTAGAAAGGCTCTCGAGGGTTCTGTCTTAATCTTTAAACAATCTTTTAACTTTTTCAGTAGTCTTCATGTGTAGAAAGGAGAATCTGTAAATTGATGTTACAAATAAGAGCAGATATGTTAAAACTGTGAGGCTTGTGTTAGAAGTGGACAACGTGTGGAAGAACGAAGCGATCAATCTCATGTCCAAGATATGACTCAGCGTTGGTTCTCAGTAAGCACTGCCAAAAAAGGAATGACCCGAAGAGCTCTGGAATTGCCTGTCTGTGCCTCACCGCTGACTAATTAATTAATTAATTAATTAATTAAGGATCTCTGGGGGTGGGACCCATGAATCAGATATTTAATGCTTTCCATGTGATATGAATGTGTACTCAAGCCTGAGAATCATTAACTCAAGACGGTGTTTCTCAAACTTGAGCAGCATGAGTCGGGATTTCCTGGCGGACTTGTTAAAAACAGAATGTTGGGCCCCATTCCCAGAATCTCTGATCCAGTAGACCTTGGGTAGGGCCCAAAAATTTACATTTCTAACAAATTTTCAGTTGATGCTGATCCTCACGCCACTCTCCTGGGATCACACTTTAGGAACCACTAACTTAAGGAAACCACCATTTACATTTGATTTTATCTTGCACACACTTAATGATATAATTATGTTTATATATGCAAAACTAATTGAAGATGGAAACAGTTATTCAGACAAATTTTCTGCCTATCACCAAATTACAGTATTAAATATAAGAGTATTTCGTGATTAAATATAAGAATATTTTTAAAAACTCTCCTTTTGCCCCATGGACAATTTAGTAATAAACAGTATAGTTGTTTATTTTAAACTTTAACAGCCTTTGGGTTGTTCTTTCTTCCAGGTTTAAACATAGCTTACATTTATTATTTTCAAATAAATATACCTTAATATGAATTGATAACTTATAATTTGTTCAAAAGGTTTAACTTCACAAAATACCTAAAGTTTATTGAAAGATGAAAGACAATTAAATGGGGAATAATAAAAAAAATCTACTAAAATTTGCTAAGTTAATGTTATTCCATTTTTTGGATGATTTTTTAAAAATCTTTGGCGATAGTAGAATTCAGTCTTATATACTTCCAATATTATGTATTTACTCTACATTATTAAAGAGCAAAGAATCTCAGAAAGAGAATTAATAAGTGTCAGAGAAAAACAGAAGAGCTCTAAAAGAGAATTTCCATTTAAATCAGTTTAACTAAATTATCAGAAAAACAAAGTTTCTGTTAAGTATATATATATTTTAATTTGGTAGGAAATAAACTGCATATGTGTGTAACAAATTTAATGAGGATCATTAACCCAGTGGGATGTCAATATGAAATTTCCCATTCCTTAATAACTTCTTGATAGACACAATGACTCCAGTAACTTTTAGTTCCTTTAACTTTGATCGAACCCATCCAATATTATTTCTTAGTCAAAGCTTTCTCCTCCATTGTGGCCAGCTAAACTTGAGGCTCTAAGAGCTTGGATCAGAGGGAATGTGTTTTGTTTTTTCATGTTTTTTTCACTCTTTACTTTTCCTCTCTCTCTAACCTTAACACTTCAGGCAGAGAGGACAGGTGGAGGAAATGGGTGACATCTTTTAAGTCAGCCTAGTGGTAAGGTTCTCTTTGCTTCACTGAGCTGAGTATCACAGCCCTCTGACATATGAGAAATGTAATTTCTTGGGGGTCTCTTATGTGAGCTCTTCAGAAAGGCCTAAGGTCTTATTCCTTTTAATTCCCTGAACATTTTCTTCTTCATTGTCTCTTCTCCCTTTTCACAGCCACCTCAGGTCACAATCTAAATCTCTCTTATTCCCCATCCTTCCCTCATCATTCCCACCAAAAGTAGCATATCTCATAGCCCTAAGTTGCTAGAATCCAATTGCTTAGGGGCTGATCTCTTGGTTGCACTGCTGACATCAGGAAAAAAAAAAAAAAAAAAAAAGTTTTGCAAACTTTTTCTGCATTCACCTTATTTTGCTCTTCCAAATGTTAAGATTAGACTGCTCTCCAGATGATCCATCCCTGAAGCCTACCACCACTCTACAGTTCTTTCTTTCTCTCTAGAGGATAACATGGCCTATCTGCTTCTTGTGCAATACCCAATCAGTTCTCTTTTCTCGTGCACCCACAAAATTTCATAAATGACACTCATACTTTCTCTCTTTCCCTTGAATCCACTGCTCTCTCCACAAGGTTGACTTGTGGAATACCCTCCTATTATATGGAATAGCTCCAAATACTGGGTTCCTTCTACAGAAGGTACAGTTACTTAGTGTCTCCTTGTTCACAGTAATGGATATAAGAAGGTCAACGCTATTACGAGTGTTTGTTTACTTAACTCATTTATATCCTTTCTTTCTCTCACTATACCTCTCTTTGGTATACCTACCTACCAATGCCATATCCAAGGGATGGAAATTTTAAAAGAATAACAAATACCATTCAATTTACCCACTCATATTATGGGGGGGGGGGGGAAGCTAAAGCATAGAATTGTGTGTCCAAAGTTGCAAAATAAGTTAATAGATGTAGCAAGCATTGAAACTCAGCCCTGTTCACTTGTAGTTGTCTATTTCAGATAATCATAGACTTTGGTAGTTGAATATAGATGTTACATAATTCAAGCCTTCGTCCAATATAAGAATTCTTCTACCACTGGCCTCAAAGATACTTACCCAGTTCTTGTTTGACTATTTTCAGGGACAAAGAATTGGCCATCTTGCAGGGTAGTTAATTTTACTGTTGGGCAGTAATCAATTTTCAGCATATTATTCCTTTTTAGACCCAGCATCTGCCTTCCTAAAGATTACACTCACTTGTACTCTTGTGTCCTTTGAAGCTACACAGGCTGAATTTGTAACCTTTCCCCCAGGATAGGTCTTTGGATAACCAAAGACCTTCAAGTTCACCTAAACCTGCTCTTTCACAGACTAATCGCACCCCTTCCTTCAATTTTTCCTTACATGAGGAACATGTTTGCAGACTCTTTTCCTGCCATTTTCCCTACTGTGCATGTACTTGGCTTTTTAATTACTTCAGTAAAATTGATGTCCAAAGTGGGGAGTCGATGTTCAATATGTGTAGAGTTTCAATGTACAAGATTAAAACAATTCTGGAGACCTGTCACACAATGATACGAATATAGCTCACATTAGTAAACTGTGCACTTAAAAATAATTGAAATGCTAAATTGTACATGTTTTTACCACAGTTGTAACAAAGTCATGGGCCAGAATTGTATTTTTACAATATATTATAGTGGGCAGATTAATTTCAGTAGTTGGGATTTTAGGCTTCTGTTAAGGCAGTCTTAGGTAGCAGCATTGACATGTAACTGGCATGTTGAATTCCTAGTCAATTAAAATACCTAAGCATTCTTAGAGATTTGATAATTCCCTTTGGTACTTCCAGTTTTACATTTCAAAGTTTTTAAGTTCTATTTCAGTGGAGTAGGTTCTTGTCACTCTTTGTCCTTCATCTTCTTTTAACTCCAGCCCCCTTGCATTTTTACATTTACATTACTAAGGATGTCTTTAGTTTTATGTAATTTAAAGATTTGATAAGCATAATTTTAAAGGTTGTAACCAAAACATGCTAACAAAGTCATGAAACTTTCAGTGAGCTATTGAAAATATACTCCTTGAAAAAAACTGATCCAATAATTAGAATTGAAGATACAGTTTTGAACCAACTATTCATCCATGTACATTTACTGTCATCATGCAACTTGCATACAAGTTTTTTGTTTGTTTATCATGAGATTTATAAAAAATGTTGCTAAAATACAAATATATACTTCATTGCATTTTCATGATATCTACTTATATAAACTTTGTATCAGCAAAAAATGTGCTGACAAAATATTTTAAGAAGTTTGTTCTAGAATTATTATCAGAGATATACCTAAACTTCATCTCTCTATAGTTTCCATATTTTTACTCATTTTTGAAATTAGGGAAATATTACCTTTTCCAGTTTTCATTCATCTTATCTTCCACTTACTCCAAAATGACTGTCAATATTCAGAGATCAAAAATATTTTGATGTTTTATTACTTGTTTGATAAGTTGTCTCACTATGAAGATAAGCTCATTTTCAGCGATTAGGTGCTTAATTTTTCTCTTTACTTTGACTTAGAGCTTTAATTTTCTCTTAAACCTTAGTGTTTTTCACTCTCCAATATCAATTATTTTTATTAAAATTGTGTAAGCCAAAGAAACTGAAAAACTATTTTCCCCGCCTCTGTCAGGAAAATTTAGGCTTTGTATCCCAGATGGTCTTTTTCTATTCTTTTCCCATACATTTATATTTAAACATTATTACTTTGTTCAAAAGTGGTATAAAGGCTACCGTTAAGTTGTCTTTATATAATTCTTATAGGTATGTGACATGCTTTTACATTTATCTTCAGTTACCAAGGGCTTTTGTATATACTTGATTAATTAGTCTTTGCAGAAAAGTGGAAAGTTAAGCAAACCCTGGCAAAATATATTGAAGGCCACATGCAGAAAGTATTTAAAACAGCTTTTAGTGCCTTTGCCTAGGTCAGCATTTCCCCAACTTCTTGCTTGAGGATAGGAATCACCTTATGTCTTTGTTACCGATGAAGATCCCCAGGTTTCGAAGGTCCTCCACAAAGAGCCCCATTCAGCGGGTCTTAGATAGAGTTCGGGAATCTGTATTTTGGGAAAAGCACCTCATGTGATTCTTATCCTAAAACCAGACCACATAATTTAAACTCTGTTTTTTTCAGCATTCCCTACAAATTAGTATTTTTTAGGACTGCTCCAAAAAACTTACCTCAACTGTGATGGATTCAAGCAATGAAATTTTACTCTCATGTGTATGGGGTCCAGAAATTCAAAATCCAGGTGTCAGCAGGGCTTCCTTTGAAAGCTCTGGGGGAGAAACCTCTGTGACTCTTCAGCTTCACGTGGCTCCTGGGGCTCCTAGCCTGTGGCATCATGACTCCAAATTCTCGTCTCCACCTTCACATGGCTTTCTTCTGTCAAATCCTTTCTTCTTTGCTTTATATGGACATGGTCAGTCATTAGATTTAGGGTCCACCCTTAATCTAGGGTGATCTCATTCTGACATCCTTAACTTAATTATACCTGCAAAGCCCCTTTTTCTAAATAAGGTCACATTCACGGTTGCCAGGGCTTAGAGATACCTTTTTTGATACACATAATTCAACCCACTACACCTGGGGAGCTATTTTATGCTTTATGCAACCAACTGAATTACAGTGAAGACTCAGGTATTGGCAGTTTTAACAGCTGTTCAGGTGATTCTAATATGCATCCAGATTTAAGAAAATCTCTCCTAATACCTATTAGTTAGTCCCTGGTTCCAAGTTAACGTCTTATCTAATCTATTACATCCTGCTATATCAGATTCTTTTGCTTTTGTATTATACCTAGAGCTCTGCACTACCAGAATAATTTGCTGGCTCACCAGCCACTGGGCAATAATAATTCTTACTACCTCTATGTTGCAGATAGGAATAAATCACTTTAAATTTCATTCAAGGGTAAACATGGATTCTTCAGACACTTCAGCAGCATTGTATATAAATACACACACATACTTTATACCTGCATTATATATTTGCAGGTATATATATGTGTGTGTGTGTGTGTGTATATATATATATATATATATATATATATATATATATATATATACATATTTGTACATGTAAATCAGGACCAGATGAGATAATATATGTAAACTCTAGACATTATATGTCTAGTTATATATGAGATGTATTTATGAAACATATTTATATCAGAATTGTGAATGGAAACCAACAATAGAACCGGGGGCAAGAAATCCCAAAACATAACATTTGCACTAAAAGTCAATGGGTGTAATAAGCAATTTATTAAAAATTACTCTTATTAGCCCTAAGCTGTGTGGCTTAGTTGGTTGGGCATCGTCCCACAAAGCAAAAGGCCACCAGTTAGATTCCTGGTCAAGGCACATGCCTGGGTTGTGGTTTGATCCCAGGTCAGGGAGCACAGGAGGGGCAGTCTATCAATGTTCCTCTCTCTCTTTCTCACTCCCTTCTCCTCTCTCTAAAAATAAATAAATTAATTAATTAATTAAATCTTTTAAAATTATTCTTATTAATAATATACTAATTGTTAAAGGGTAAAAAATAAAACAAACAAAAATTATCCCTTGCAACCCGATTATATTTCATGGCACTGAAGGGGCTATCCCTTGTGCCTACATGGTGCTACAATTTCTAATCCCTGCATTTGAATCAGAATGAGAAAAATATGATAAATACCATGTAACATAGTTTTTAAAGGTTGTCATGTAAGTGTAAAATTTGTTTTATTTTTTTCTCTTGGAGGATGTAATATAATAAGTATGCACAGAAAACACCATTATTTTCTGAAAAATAGTCTTAAAATAAATAGAAAAATTAATTTATTTGAAATACTTTCATATAGTTTGAGCTTTGATATAAATTTTATATCAGCTATTCTTCATTGATTTATTTTGCCACATTTCATTGAGCATTCCACTTTACTAAAGCTATTACTTTTTCTAATCATTTCTTGGAATGAAAAAAATCTTGATTCATTGTTTAATATTAACCTTAGGATTAAATTGAATACACAATTCACTTTAGTACTAATTATTTTAATTACCAAGAATACCTACTACTTTTAGATACGAAATTACTCCTTGAAAATTTTTCTGCTGCCCTAAAATATGTAAACCCAGAAAAGGTAGCTTTTATCTCTCCTGTATTTTTATTCTCACTCATTCATTTCTTCCCATTAATTGTGTATATGAAACTTTCAACTTGTTAAGAAAGATTACCGCCAACATAACAATTTAAAACTCTTTTCATCCCATTCTTTCCTCAGCTATCCCATTAATTCTTAGTCTCCTCACAGTCAAATTTCTTAGAAAAGTTGCATTAAATTTTCATATCTAATTTTCACTCACTCTGCACAGGGGTGTCCAAACTTTTGGCATCTCTGGGCCACACTGGAAGAAGAAGAGTTGTCTTGGACCATTGCAGTTCTGTGATTCCTTGACATTGTGACATGTAATCACAAACAAATCTCATAATGTTTTAAGTAAATTCATGATTTTGTATTAGGCTACGTTCATAACCATCTTACCGCACGTGGCCCAGACACCACTGATAGAGAATGGAAACTTATTTCCTCCCCAAAACCATCCCACCAAAACTGCCTTTTCTAAGCTCACAAGGGCTATTTAAAGAAAATCTGGGTAGTACACTTTGCTGTGTGTCTAATGTTTTCTGAGCAGCCTTCACTCTCGCTGGCTTTCTCCTTGAAGCACTTTCTACTCTTGTCTTCGGTGACAAGATATTTCTTGGTTTCTCTTCAACATTTTTCAGTCTCCTCTGTCCCTGTCTAACCCTGTCAAATAATTATATTTTTTGTTGTTGTTTTATGATTCTTTTTGGGAGAGGGAGTAAATTACTTTCTGAAAAGTTCTTTCTTTCTATTTATTCCTTATTCAATAGTATGAATAATGTACAGGTTAATTTAGGTTTTATAAGTTTCTTTTTGGAATTCTGATGTTTTACTACAGTGTTTCTATATGTGACTTTATTTGTGATTATCTTAAGAGAGATTGTGCTTCCTAAATCTAAAGGCATGTCTCTGATAAATTCTAGAAAACTCTACAAAAGTATCTTTCGGAATATTGCCTGTCTTCGTTTTCTCTTTTCCATGTTTTTGGAACTGTTAGTTTTATGTTTGATCTTTTTAACCTATCCCCCATTAGTCTTAATCTCTTTTACATAATATTAAATCTTTGATTTGAAATGACAAAAAGTTATTCAGATTTGTATTCTAATTTAGTAATTGTCTCAAGCATAATAATTTATAATTCAACTTGTCCATGCAGTTTGTAATACCAAGACACTGGGTTTCATTTGTAAATGTTCTACTTGGTTCTTTTTCAAACTTATTTCTATTTTATTGGGCTTTCTTTTACAGGGATTTTATTTATATATCTGCCTTTTAAATATATTTGACTTAACCTATTCCCCAATGCCAATTTTACTTCAATCTATAGGCTCTACCAGTTATTTTTAAAATATCTGAAGATCTTACAAATGTAATCCTGACTGACATTTGTTAGATCTGCTGAATTTTACACACCAGGCTTTTTTCTTTTACCTTTTTCACTTTTCATTTTTTTTTTTTTGACCCTATCTTCTATGTTCTTTTTGCCCCTGTGGAAGTCTTATGAGTCCTGTTTTGAGGTCACATCTTCCCTGAGCACCCTCGCAGTCCTCTAAAATATTATATACCCTGAAATAATTTTCCCTTTGAAATTTTTATTTAAGACTTTCTGACTACAGAAAGCAGAGTTTGTGATACATTCTCACAGTTACATATGCTCCTCAGCTCGCAAGGGGGTTACATCTTGATAAATCCATCATAAGATGGATCAATTGATAATATCATAAGCCACAAGTTCATCTGATACCCTTAACCTACTTAAAATCATAGCTTAGCCTAGCCTACTGTAACCGTACTTAGAATGTTTATATTAGCCTACAGGTGGGTAAAATCTCTAACACAGTGAATACGCTGTGGAGCAGCGGCTCCTTTCCCTCAGGACTTCACGGCTCACTGGGAGCTGCCTCATGAGACAGTATCATGCAGCATATTGCTAGTCCAGGAAGAGATCAAAATTCAAAAATCAAACTATGGTTTTTCTACTGACTGCATCATGTTTACGTCATCATGAAGTCAAAACGTTTGTAAGTTGGAAAATATATTTCTAAATTTTCAGGGTGGCGACGTGAGCTGTATATATTTTCCACTTACAGTCCAGGCTGAGACATCTCTTTGTATTGAGGGGTAGGGGGAGAATGTTCTCTATTCCATCTTTGCACTGAAGGTTTTATTTAGCTTCTGAGGGTACTGGGGTTTGCTGGAATCCACACTTTCTCTGAAACTAAAGAAGTGTCACCTGCCCAATAATGATGTTAAAACACAAGCATCTAAATTATAGATCCTGTTTTTTTCTATAGACTTTGCAGGCAAAATTTTACCCCTCCCCCACCCCTACCCCCACCTCCTCATACATATACACATATACACAGCCTTTATAGTTCACTAAGTGTTCTGCTTTTCAGAACCCTTTTCATTTGAGGACCCTGAAAATATACAGCTTTTTTACACATTGACCTATGTATTAAAATGCTTAGTTGTTACTTTGTTAGCATTTCTCATTTATCTGCCAGAACTACTCAATATTTGCTTCTAATTCTTCTATTAGTCTCATTCTACATACCCTCTGTATTTTTTATCCCTAAGCCTTTGTTATATATAATATATAATAGTGATTATTTCCAAAAATTTTACTACTTCCACCTTACATGTTACTACAACTGTTCTGAAATTCTTGCAGTTTCTCAAACATTTTATATACGCTGATTTCTTGGCCTTCAGGAATGCCATCTTTCTGGAATATTCTAAAAATACTCCATCCTCCCCTGTTTATCTGATTTAACTTGAGTATATAATTTACATCAACCTGCATATCTCTTCCTTTGGGGCAAAATATCTAAAATTAGATACCTTTTTAAAAATGTATAGAGACTATATCATAACATTTACAGAGACTTATTGAAGTAACTTCTTTAATTATATTATAAGTGTTTTTCCTTCCAGATTGTAAACGCTCTGAGAAGAGTGTTGAATATTGTAATCCCAGGGCCTAATATTATGCTATTCGTTCATTTATTCTGGTTGATGTATCTCTGAGACTTAGAACTCTGTCCTGTGTAAAGTTCTCAAAATATTTTGAATGAATAAAAGTTGAAGTAGTGTTTTACTCTATTTAACAGATTATGAATCTGGGATTAGAGATGTTAAGTAACTGCCCAAGGTCACACATTAATTAGCAGTAAAGTCAGGATTTGAACTTAGGTTTGCCTACTTACAAAACCTATGTTCTTTATATACAACATTACATGTGACATATAAAATGATGTTTTATGTAACAACAGTGAAAGAGCAGAAAAATGAAGACTATTTGTAGTATACTATTCTCTTATGGTTTTCTCCAAAATGCATTTAATTTATTGGAATTTTTGAAGTTTGCCTCCTGTAAGTAGTTATTAGCAGCTACGACTAGTATCAGTATTAAGAAATGTTACATATATTTTCTCAAAGGATATATTCTTATAATCTATGTAATTTTAAATGCATTATTTCCCATAACTATGTTTAATTATATATTAAATGGGAAAAGTAAGAATTAGAGTTTAGTGGAAGGCATAAGCCATAGAAAGAAGAATTGAATTTCTCACCTTTCCCTAAATTTTTCTACATTATCTTTTTCTTAAGGCATTGGTATGATCAGCATGGTATAGAGAAAAAGTAATATGTTTTGGAATCAGTCTGGATAGTATTCAGATTTTACTCTGACACTTAGTGTCAGGCAATGTATTCTCAGGCAAGTTATGCTGTTTTCTTCTGTAAATTGGAGTTAGCAATAACAATTTCAGGGCTGTTGGGAAGAACATAGGTAGTGCTATGTGACTAACCTAGCACCTCATACTCAATAAATAATAATACATAATATATACGGCCTCTTTCAGATTTAGATAACACTTTTCTAATCCTGGACCCCTATAATGTTCTTACCTTGTCATTTATTTTAACTTGAAATTTCTATACATTTTTCACATACTTAATCACAAAGGTCAAATTCATACAGTATATGGTTACTATATGAACTAATACTCTCAAACAAACGTATGGCAACTGTATTTTGAGACTTCGGTAATAAGTTACTTAGACATATCCATTTTGCAGTCAAAGAGAAGGAAGAAGTAAGAAAATTTCTAGGGCTTAAAAGAACTGAGACAGGAAATAAACGTAAATTGGATCTGAAAGCTGCCTCACTGGGAAACATCCCTCTAAGCTTTGTACACTAGATAAATATAAGTACCAAACCAACCATGACTGCCCTTGGGAGAGAGAGAGAGAGAATTGTTATAATTTACATAATAGCATACCTATAACCTGGCAATAAATTTTAAGTGAAAGACATAACAGATAAATTGAGCATACTACCTGCAACAATTGAAGATTTTTTAACAGTCCATTAACCCATATTAAATATTCTATGAGGTTGAAGTAACTACAGAAATAAAATATAATGCTGTTGCTGTAATTGTAACATGATAATATGTCAGCCACTTTGGTTCATAATTTTTCTCTTTTTCAGAGTTAATCAGGTAATCTTTTCGAGAGTCCTGCAATGTGTGTCCCAAGGAAGATCCAGAGCTAAAGAATATTTATGTAATGTCAAGAAAGAAAAGATTTGTAACATTTAAGTCTTTGTCAAATACTGTATGAGAATTTATGATAATATTTTATTAGAACAAGTATCCAGAAACAAGCAAATATTTAGATACTATATTTAACTTTTAAATTAAAGCTAATATAGAACAGTGAAAATGTTATATTTATTTTAGGAATATTAGTTTAGTTTTATTTTTAGGGGAAAATTATATTGTCATTAGGTTTAATTTCTCTATCACCATCAGATACTAGTGATAGGATATGGACAAATTATAGATTCAGTATCTTCCAACATTAGTGAAAAATGAGAGACCCTATATTATATTTAAATTTTTTGATAGACCTCTTTATACTATTAATATTATACTATTAAGCAGAGAAAAGCCAAAGATAATTTTAACATTTCTTTATTTACAAGTTATTTTATTTTTTCTGAAATTTAGTTATTGTATTTTATTGGAATGCTGTGATAATCCCAGGAGTTACTCAGGTGTTGAGCATTGTTTGTTTGTTTGTTTGTTCATTTCCACATTAAAAGCTTTAAGGTTGTTGTGCATTTCTCAATAATGTTACTTGTGACTTCTTGATCTTACTTAAAAGACCTGAAAGATCATGTTATAAACCAAGAATCTGTGACTGGAGAAGTGTGATTTACCCAACATTACACTGCTGTGATAACAGAGCAGGGATGAAGCATAAGTAACTTTACACCCATACACCTTTCCCTTCGATTAATGTTTTTGGGTTTTTTTTTTCTTTTTTTAATCCTTACTTGAGGACACACTCATTGACTTTAGAGAGAGGGTTAAGGAGGAAAAGAGAGAAGGGGAGAGAAATATAAAACATCGATATGAGAGAGAAGCGTATTTCACACCCCAACCGGGTACCAAACCGTCAGCCTAAGCATGTGCCCTGATGGGGAATTGAACCCACAGCCTTTGATGAGGCTCCAACCAACTGAGCCGCACCAGCCAAGGTTAATGTCTTTGTTCTTCTTAGTGACTTGCCTTCTAGCAAATCACTTTGTACCTTCTAGCTCCCCAATTTTTTTTTAATATATAATTTGCCTTTTGGTCCTATAAACTAATTCAGACAACAAGGTTACCAAGAGAAATGATGTAAGTGTTATGTAAAAATATAAAGTGGAAAGTAAATGCAGTTATTTAAGGACACGTACATATTATAGGCATATATGTATGAGGTCTGTCCAGAAAAAGTACAACCTTTGTTAATATAACAAGAACAGTTTGAGCCACATCAGTGTAACCTGGCAGCCAAGGAGAGTGGACTGGAATGTACATGTGTGAATGATGATGACTTCACTGTACTACTCAGTATGGGTGGTAGATGCCTTTGAGTAAGCATGTGTACTGTATGTCCATCACAGTCAAAATTAGTGAGTAGAGAAACAAATCTACATCAACTTTTGCATAGAGCTTGGACATTCCTTCACAGAAACTATTCCAATAATTCAGAAGGCTGCTGCTATGGGCAACTGATGATTAGTAGCTTCATACAACAATGCACCCCCTCTTGTATCACATCTCCTGCAGAGTTTTTTGGCGAAACATCAAATCACCCAGGTGACTCAGCCCTGCTACATCGCAGTTTTGGCACCCTGCAACTTCTGGCTTTTCCAAAAACTAAAATCACTTTTGAAAGGAAAGAGGTTTCAGACCATTGATGAAATGCAGGAAAGCACAATGGGGGGCAGCTGATGGCGAATGGGAGAGCTGTGTGAGGTCCCAAAGTGCCTACTTTGAAGGGACTGAGACTTCATTGTCCTATGTACAATAATTCTTGGATCTTGGATCTTCTTGAACAAATGCCTCTATTTTTCATATGAATGTACTCATATTTTAGTACTCATATTTTCATATGAATACATGGTATACATGGCTGGATAGCTACTGTGCAGACCTTGTATCTCGTGGTTACAGTGGATAGAAGGTGCCTGACTCACTTTCTTAGCGGTTGAAGGTATACTAGATTTTAGGTTATGTTATTCATTTTTGAGATTTTTTTAAACCTTCGGAAGCTAATTTCTAGATTTTTTTAGCTGTTCATTCATTTTAGACTTACAATCTAAGAAACAGAAAAAAAAAATCTTAAAGGTCACATGCAAAATTTTCTAACCAGTGAAATATCCACCAAAAGTCAGAAATTTCCACATACTTGGGGTGATTTTTTTCTCATAAAACTTGTGATATTGGTTAACATGCTCCTGTTTACCGAAGAGAGATTTAAAAATGTGAATTAACATGTTGTGAAATATAAAAAGATGGAATGTTACTTTTAAAAATTAGACCCCATTATAGAGTCTGCATTTAGTTGTTTACTCATTTGAACCATAACTTGCATTGATACTTTGTTTAAAGTCCCTGATTCATGTGTACTGTATGGCTTTTAAACATTACAATCACTTACCTAAGGAAGGAAATATATTTTGACAACATTCATGTTGATTCCTGAAACATTAACATAAGCTTGCATTATCTTGTCAGGTAACAAAACAAAACAAAACAAAAACAAACAAACAAAAACTCTTAGAAGTATTGACTAAATCCCGCTTTGTGCATTTTCATTTTTCTTTCTAGTACTACTTGGTAAGTCAGAATGTTTGTTAGGTTACTGCATGATAGCCTTTGATATAATCTTATATCTTCTTATCATGGATTTCCTCCTTTTTATTTCTGTCTTTGAATCATACTTAGGCTCTAATCACATTTTTTTCAGTGTTCAAAAAGTTAAATTTATTCCAAAACTTATACTCAAGACATTCCTTTGGTAATCCTGAAATTTACCAAAAAATTTTAATTATGTGATGCCAAGGAAATTAATTTTATTGAGTTGTTTTTGTTTTGTTTTTACATTCAGCTTGCGACGTTTACATCTCTCAGAGGCCAAGTTAGATGTAACTTCCCTACTTCGTCTCTCTCTCTTCGGAAAAGGCCTATTCATTTTAAAACATAAGCACAGGGCTGTAGCACCAGAGCACAGAGCTTCATCCCATTGTTATTCTTTGAGAGGAGCTCAAGTCCCTTGGTGAGGGGAACTGACATCTATTTATTTTACCTGCAGTATAATGAATCCAGTCATTCATCAAATAATTCCCCTTGGCTTTCCATCACTGGAAAGCACTCATTTAAAAGATATTAAAACTATATATATCCTTTGTCCTCAAGAAGATACTGTCAGTATATATGTTTATCTAATGTTTCCTCTGTGTCTTTTGTGGAAGACAGAGGAGGTACTGATCAAATTAACAAATGAGATACAAATTAAGTCAAGCAGTCATTAACATATTTTCTTTTGAATGTTTTTATATCATTCACAGAATTCCCAACTTGTGAGCCACTAACTCAATTTATATGCAAAAGTGGAAGGTGCATTAGCAGCAAATGGCACTGTGACTCTGGCAAGTACCAAATGTTCACTGTACTGCACTGATTTGAGTGGGGGCCTGGCTATCTGTACTGATTTGCATCCTTCAGAGGTGGTTTATAAGAGAAGCTTGCAGAGCCAAGCAAATGGCTAGAACAAGTGGTGAGAGGGCAGCTGGCACATCAATGGGGATTAGCATTAAGGATAATGGAGCTCACTATCTGTCCCATGGGGCTATGATAGAGATTTGCTTTCAGATATTATGCTGGACACAGTCTAAGTCTGCAAACATGAGGTAAAAAGGAAACAGTTGAGGAAATGACCTGGACCATTAAAGTTCCCCAAAATATTTATGAAAAATGCTCTATAAGCCAGGATGGGGTCGTTTATAAATTACTATGTAATTATCCAGATGGTCTCAATTCTGTCACCTTGCTCTTTGTATTCAAATGTGTTTTTTTTTCTTTTACTCAATTTTGTTACTATGCTAAATTATTCCAAATGCAGATAAATGAATTAGATATAAATTGATGCTTTCTCAGCCATTGATTTCAAAGTAATCTATTTGTACTTTATATTCCTCTCCCTTCCCTCTGCAAGAGTTGTTTATAAAGAACATAAATCATTGCTAATGATATTATGCAACAGTTTCCCATTATGAAAATACACTTAGGAGCCAGTAGGGGAAGGGTACAAAGTGGCCTTCATATTAGAGAACAGGGAATGAGGACTGAATTGAAGACATAATTATAAATTCTGGCACATAGATAGTGTAGTTGAAAATAATAATTTTTCCGTAATAATTATGTTACTAGCTATATCATTTCATGAAATTCTTAAAGTCCCAATCATCCTCCCGCTTTATAATTATTTCATGCAGCATAGATTCATTCAGTTAGTAGTTAGTCAGCTCTGAGTGAAATAGAAACTAAGTTTCACTATTTAAAGTCAAGGATTTTTTGTTAGTTTAACAGCTGATATCAAATCAGAAGTGAAACAATATAAAGAAGAAAATAATTCTCCCATTGTTCATGGAAAATGTTGATCATTGATTTTTCATTCCTTTTTCAATAACAAAAGAAAACTGCATGTAGAGGAAAAAAACCCTGATTTTCATAAGAAAACACTTCTCCCTGGATCAGTTTCCCTATATTAATGTTGATGCTTCTTTCTAGATGATGACTGTGGGGACGGGAGCGATGAAGTTGGCTGTGTTCACTCCTGCTTTGATAATCAGTTCAGATGTTCCAGTGGCAGATGTATCCCAGGTCATTGGGCCTGTGACGGTGACAATGACTGTGGGGACTTTAGTGATGAGACCCAAATCAATTGTACCAAAGAAGGTTAGTGATTTTGTGAAACTATGAAGTTGTACTTTAAATTGTTATATAATATTTGGAGTGTTTCAGAGTGACTATTATATAAACATATATCGCTCATCAGAAAAAAATATATATACATGAAACTGTGTAAAATAATGTGCTGATCTCTTTACCTTAACTCTTTCCTTTCTCTGGTTTCTCACTTTAATATCTCCTTACACTCTGATGCTTTCTTCTGTGGCCTTTGCTCCTTACTTTCATCAAATGCTTTACCTTGATTAGATGCCCTACTTACTGTACTTTAACCTCCCTCTAACTTATAAATGGCCAAACTTCAAATCCATCAAAAGGGAAAGAAAAAAAAAAAAGAAGACAGGCACAATTTTCCTTTTATTTTTACACCAAATGTGTTCCCTTAAGGTCTGAGATAATCTCCTATTAAATGGTGATATATTCCAAATGACAGACTTTCTGGAAAGCTAGCTACAAGAGGAAGGACACCGTGACCATGGCTCTCAGCATATCCAGGGGCAGCTGGACCCTGTCTTTTGCATGTTAGTTTGCAAAATGTGATGAACAATAAGGGAAAATTAATAAATTAGAAATCAGTGTGGAAATATAACAAAATTATTAGACCGTCAAATACTTACATTATCAATAACATTTTAAGGAGACCATTATTCATTCTTTCATTTTTTTTTTCACAAATATTTATTAAGGACTTTTTATGTGCCAGGTACTGTGCTTGGACAGAAAGGATGGATAAAAGGATGAAAAAACATAGTCTCTGTTCAGTTTTTAAAACCTAGCATGCAAACAGGCAAACAATAAGGTGATTTATTTAAGTGGTAGTGCTAGGGGAACCATATATTGTACAATCTCAAAAAAAAAAGGAATAATTTTCAAAATGTTTTCTAGGGAGATGTATTTGTCTTGTGTATATATTTGACAACCTATAAAATAGAAAGTTTCTAAAGTATTTTCTCTGACATGATTCCTTTTATCTTCTCTCCCTCTTCTTTATCACATTCTTCTATTCCTTTCTCTCTCAATTTAGTTGGTTCACTAGAATATATGAGCTAGAACTTTTTGCTTATCATTAATCTTGCATGGAAAAAGAAAAAGAGTACAAAAATATTTTTCTTTGTTCTTTGTATATTTGAAACATTCATCTAGGGTGTAGTTGACATTTCATTGCTAAATTACATTTCAAATATAACCTGCATTTCCGCCTACCTCACAGATGTCTTTTAAAGCTCCTCGTGAGATATATACCTGTGGTCTGCTGGTACTGCCCCATAATACACTGTAAAAGATAAATTGTACCCAAAGCCAATTTACTTTCACCTCAGAATTAAAATCCCATCCATCTCTTCAATGTCTATTTATCTCTAAGTTAAAATGCTTAGTGCACATTAAGAAGTTGTGGAGATATTGCTTTAGCCTCATGAGTATCCACAGCAGGTGTCACCCCCCTTGTAAGCTCTTTAGAGAATTTTTTGGGTTTGAATTATTATAGAATCAGTGACTATTTAATGTTAATGGGTTTCATCTTTAGAGCACTTCAATTTCACTAATATATCATTGTAAATGATATACTGTCAATGTGAGCACTATGCATTTTTTATACGATTATGGTAATATACTAAGGAAATGATCCAGATAATCTACATGATTCCTGGACTTGTTTCAAACAAAGGATGAGGAGAACTTCCTGAACTAATTTATGTTTATTAGATTAAAATTCGTACTAGGATTCCCTAATCAAATACTATACTTGGCAAATAAAACTTACATAATGGAAGAAAAATAACAATCTGGGATGATTTTGGTGCAAGACAATCCAAAGTATTTCAAAAGGCATTTAAACACTTTTATCCATCATTATTTCGATTATGTATTCTGACATAGAAGTTGTAAAATAACTATGACACATAGCATTGTTAAAGCTGACCAGAAAAGTCATTTTGTAACATGCAAGGTTTGTGAGACCATTGCCAAGGTAAAGTAGAAATATGATGCAATTAGTCATGTAATAATTCAGTCCCAGAAACCTGCTGAGGAAGAAAAAACAGGGCATTTTGGCTTTAGTTTCAAGACTGGCCGTCAAAACCGATCAAATCTACCACATAATTGCTCAGGACTTTGCTTTACACTGCCCGGCTAAGCAGAGCACATGGTGTAGTTTTTCTCAGTTCAAGTTGTTTTCAAAAGGGTAGAAATACTCTTGAATTAACTTTTAATGGCAAGGAAACAGGAGAAACTGGGAAACGGAACAGTCTATATGTAATCTCCATTTTAGAAAAGTTTGGAATTTAAGTTCATTTCATGTTTTCTCTGGAACCATTTTCAAAATAATTTCTGTAGTGATCATAATGTTTTCAACACCAATATGACTAATAAATGGGAAACTTTCCCTCCTAGATGAATGTATACTCATCCTTTCCCTCTTAATGTTGTACTGCTCTTTCCTCTCACTTCTGAACTCCCTTCCTAGGCAGAAGAGGCACAGTATCTTTAGAAAGTGCTATATTGTCATAATAACTTTTGTGGGTGTGTACATACACTACGAGCAACAGAGGAATTGAAAGACAATCTACAGCAAACTGATTTCTTCCTTTGTTTAAATGCTTATTTATTATTAATTTAGCTCTGGTTTCTTTTTGGGTCTGAATCCTTCGATAGGTACATGTTTCTATAGTGACCCACCTATAAAACTACTGGGAAAATAGTTTTCCACGTGGAAAAATAAGTGAGGCTGGACCCTCAAAAACTTGATATGAGGGAACTTCGTCTACAGCCTCAGTACTGGCTGTTCATTAAAGCATTGAAAGGTTTTGTGAAAAGATGATTTTACTTGTAGGGACATCAATCATAAAGTCAAAACAAGAATTTAATCTTTTCTTACAAGTCTTCAACTCTCTGGCTAGAATATAAAAAAAAAAACCCTCTGGACACACGTTATATCTATAAAATACAATTACATGGAATTAATCTTATTGTTGACAGTTTAACTCACTTGAATTATGTTAATTTTCATTCTTACACACTTTGGGAACAGTTTCTACGGTATTTCACCCCAAAATAAGCATTTCTGAAGTAGACATATAAAAATTGTTCAGTACCATTGGGCAGTTATTCCTTCTGGTCAATTTCATTCTGAAATTTCTATACAAATGTATATAAATAAGTCAACAAGGACTCGATGGAGAAGGAAACAGGTTTTCTCTAGAATAGATTTTGCCTAAATTTTGTAATTAATTCTAAATACAACAAATATACCTCAAAGAATTGGATTTTTCTTTACTTTGAAGACAGTAAATATCTATGGTCAGTGTCATTAATGCCTTTTGTTTGGCTGCCCGAAAAGGGCCTGTTTACTGCCTGCTGCTCTACGTGCATGGCCCGGGTGATGCTGGAGCACAGGCAACCTTGTATTTATATCCTGACTACAAATTAATTGCAAATTTAAAACTAAGTGTGTATGGGTGTTTAGTTTTTACTTATTATGAATAATTTTGAATGAGTTCCCTAATCCATTTAGCAGTTACACGTATGACATTATTAGCATGAGCACTCACACATGCTCCTGTCCTTCTGCTTGTACCTTGAACTTTGCTTCTGGTTTGGAGACTTCCCCTTCTCTTTTGGGGCTTGTCCTCATCCATTCACCATTCATTCATTTATTCTCTCACCTCCCTATTTGCTTGTTCTCAAATTTAAGAAGGAAACTAGAATAACTTTATGTTAACTTTGTAGTTTCCTAGTCAGGCATGATATCTGATGCACAGTGAATGTTCCATAGATAATTATTGAATGAAAGACTATCTCTTGACCAAAAATTGTTGATTTTACTCACAGAATTCAACCCTTATTTGTTCTGTTTTATGTATCTTGAAACTTTCATCTGTTTCCTGGCTTTACCTCCAAATCCTGGAGTTTCTTTCTGTGAAGATGTACAAGACCTAGGTGCACCGATCTAGTCATGTACATTTTCTTAATGCAATTTCTTTCATTTAATGAATAAATATTTGACATTTTAGTCCAATATTTGGTAAAATAAAATAGACAGGATGTCTTCCTTATCTTTGAGGATTCTGTTTGTTTAAGGCATTTCTGCCCAATAGTATATTCCAGAAAGATGGGAAAAGTTTAAATCTGTTTTTTGTATCTATTATTTAACAGAAAGTGTTAGTGAGTACATTCCATTAGTGACAATATTGGGAGAAAAGAAGGGAGTTAACATATGTTGGTGACTCATTATTGCCAGGCACTTTGCATTCGTTTCACCATTTGACCCTCACAATAAGGATGAAGCTGAAATACTTGCCTAGGATTACACAGCTGCAGTTTCAAACTGAGGTCTGCTCTTTATTCCTACATCAAGGTATCTGCTTTGGTAGCTATTGAATTTAACACTTTTTCCCCCTAATTCTCTATGAAATAACATCTGCATGATTCCCAAATAATTACTACCTTGCTCTCAACTGCATACTCAATTTTCCTTTAAAAATGAGAACAGAAAGATTTTTCTACTTACTTCAGGGCAGTAATGAAATTTCCCAAATGACACTACAAGAAACCCTGGGCCATTACATTAAATAATCATAGTAAGTCTGTCTTTCTCTTTTTATTTTTTCCTCTCTTTCTATTTTCTTTTTCCTTCAACAAGTCCCCCTGATATATTGGGTTCTGGAGCTTTGTCATTGGAGTAGCTGTGGACATTCCCACACAGAAAATTTCTTCCGTTCACCCAGTCATATACTTGTCTGCCACAAAAGTTTTACCTCATAGACTGAGAAAATATAGGAAACTGGAAGATAATTGAAAAATAATTTAGTTCAGTTCTTATATTGTACAGATGAGTAAAAGAGCTCAGCTAGATAAAATTATCCTTATATAACAAAAACATTATGCTCCGTGCTGGAGGGTGCTGATAAAGTTTTGTGTTAGTGATGTTGGGACTGAGATCTTTGATCCATAAACACATCTTCAGTAGGAATTTTGGAATCAAATAACCATGCCAAGTTCTTTGTAGAAAATCCCGTAAGGTCTGACAGTGTTGCCAACCATAAAGAGACGATATCCTACCTAGGGAGGTTAAATTTACTCAGAGAAGTGAAGATATCAAAATCTGATTTGTAGCTGAAGACTTAAGTTACACATTTAAGCATGGAGATATGGAAAATTCAAACCATCATCTTTTGTCTTACAGTTTATGTCGTATCTCAACTCAGCTGAACCACGATATTCTTCACAGCATAGATTAATCCTAATCAGTATCAGTAAATACCGCACACAGTCAAACACAGTCGTCTCTTTTGTTTTCCTTTCATGAAAATACTCTCAAGATACTTTCAATTCATATTTGCTAAAACACACAGTCAGAGAAAAAACTACTATTATTTCTCAGTCACTAAATTTTATTGACAATAAACTATTGTCTTTGAATTCAGGAAAATTAGCAAATTTATATTATGGACTCAGCAAATCATATAATCTTCTGACCTAATTTTTAAAAACTATTTTCTTGTAATAAAAATATAGATTGTTTTATGACAAAACATGATTTAAAGCAAATTTAAACTACATCTAATTTTAGAAAAATATAACAACTCTTTTCAATATGATGAAAATTATCTGGCTTAAGTTTATTTTCTCACTGATTGATTTATTTTTCTTAAGAAATGTTAATACAAAATATCAAAAGAAGTTAATTATTAATGGAATCTGTCCATTGGAAGCCTCTTTTTGTTTTTCAGCACAAAATAGCTTCTTAAAGGTAATTTTAATTTTAATGCTGCAAACAACTTATACACCAATATAAATAAAATCAAATAGAGCTTTTTTGAGAATCTATAATGTTTCTAGAAATCTGATTATGAGGAAAATGAAAGGGAATCAGAAAATTACAAATGTTTTAAAACAAAATATTAGAAAGTGGCCCCTTAAAACAGGAAGAAAGACTCCAATTATTCTCATCATTACTACACAGAAAGTTAGCAATAGATCAACACATATTTCTAGATAAATTTAGCTTTTCTGTTAAGGCAGTAATTATGCACCTTGACCCTAAATAGAGTAACACAACATCTTTTGTTTTATAAAAAGTATACCGAATAGCTAAAGTCAATAGGTAACAAAAAGACCTAATTTTAATGAAGAACCTCAGCCTGTTTTCTGCTCTTTTAATAAAGCCCCCAAATAATGGCAAGAATGAATTAATTTTTAAAGTCTCTAAATTCTGATTCCTCAGTCTCCAGTTACAGTTAATGATCAGTGAAATGGTAGGACTCTAAACACTTAGCACAGTTTTTAAGAAAAATAAACAGACAAACAAAAAAGAGACAAAGGGCAGTGATAATCTACAAAATAATTAATTAACTTATCAATAATTGAATAGTGCCTATGCTTTTGTGAGAGTAAAGAAATAAACAATGGGATAAAACTTTAGTTACTGAGGAATAGTAGTTAGGTTCTTTCAGAACCCATTTGAACTGTAAGCCTTTGTTTATTGATTTATGTGAAGTATCAACTGAATTTTCACTTAGATATTCTATTCCTGCAAGTACTGACCAGATTCATTCATGTTTTGTTAGGGAATTCGTTTCAGTTTTATGTTGGCATTTGTGCACCATGGGCTTCCCAAGGAAAATTAATTGTTATTATCTGCATCCAAAACTTTTCCCCAGATAACTTTGATGCATAAAATAATCCATTTTAAAGACCATAACCTTCCTGGCATGGGATACTCTCTTGTATCAGAATTTTTCAGCAGAGCATGTTGTTATTGTTGATATGTCTGCACTTGAATCAGATATCTGTGAATCACAAACAGACTTGAGAACCTTTTATACAGGCTTTGGCATTTCCTTTCTGTAATACAGTAGAGTAAATATTTTACGCTTTACCTGTTGCATCTACCCAATTCCACTGTTTTAGCATACAAAAGCCACATACTATGTGTCTACAAGTGATTATGACCGCATTCCAATGAAATTCTATTTATAAAATAGGTAATGGATCAGAATTAGTGTGCAAACCATAGCTAGCTGACCCCTTATTTATAAAACTGGTGGAAACACATTGTAAAGGAGCTATATTCTTGAGCAACCCTAGACACCCTTGTTTTATAGATCATCGAGTTATTATGATACAAAGTTAAAAAATAATGGGGGGAAGAAAAGGCCAATGAAAGAAGAGATAAACCATTAATAATTTTGAAATGGCATTCTTTGGCCCTCCATCAAATCTATAGCTCAAATGTATATGATTGTACATATTCTTTCTTTATAATAATGCCCTACATTATTTTAAAATATAAAATTAAATAATTTTTAAAAAGTTTTCCAATAAATAGTTGATGCCTTCTGTGAGCAAGGCATGTTGCTAAAGCAAGAAACAAATTCCAAATAAGAAATATCCTCATTGCAATCTGTTTATTTAATATTTCACATCTAACATATCTGCTAAGGGGATTGCTTAATTTTAACAGTGAGTAGAAAGGCAGATTTCTCTATTCCAGCGAATTTAACAGCTTAATATATTCTGCTCACTTGTATTTAGACAATATAGAATTTCATCATTCCCATGATACATTAAATCCTAAATGAAGTGCTCGTGGTCGAGTTCCAGATATAAAAACTTAAAATTTTAATGAACTAAAAACAATAATTTATTTGTTTCATAGTTTTCACTTTAATACTTTAACTTACTGGGGGATATTTAGTACACTGAATCAAAACTTCTTTCCAATATATTGTTTGAGTGTCTACATGTCTATGTGTTTTTAACACTAAAAATACTTTTGTGCTAATATAATTGAATTTGTGCTTAGATGTGCACATATTATTTTCCATTTCCTTCTCTTCAACTACTCTAACTTACCCAGAGAGTAAACATTAAAAATTTGAAATCTTGACAAATTTAATAATAAAATAGAGACATTAAGCCTCACGTACTTACAAATGGTTTTGAAAATCTCACAAAACATTTTACGAGGAGGCAACATATAGGAATAAAAAGAATTTGTTGGAATAAGTCATAAAACACACAAAAAAGCATGCTATTGGACATGTGTTGAGATGAGAGAAAAGGAGGGGCAATGAGACTAACAGCCAAGAGATATGACACCTAAAATCTAAATATCCTGTTAGTGCTTGGAAGTCCAATGGGGTGAGGACAAGTTGATTTAAGAAGGAGGCCCCAGGCTTGACTCCATTGTCAATTCACAGCTGAGATTACATACCATTAGGTAGGCAGCAGCAGCCCCTGGGGAATCTGTTCCACGTTACGTGTAGAAGAGCAGAACATATACCCTCACTCACCCCAAAACAGCCTTTAACCAGGTAGCTCAAGGGCTAAGATAGGTGTTAATAAGCACCACTCTTCTGAGAGCGTTTTGAAACCAGGGATAGTATAATATCCTTCAGGGGATGTTAAAGATCCCCTCAGACAGAAGTAGGCCAACATTATATGCATACCTTGTTGGTAAATGAAGTGACTAGTGATGTGCTGCCAAACTGATTCTCAGTAGTTTCAGGACAGGAGAAGAATATCCAGAAACCTGAAACAAACAGCTGCTATAGGAGCAGGAGTTATTAATACACAGTGATTCATTGAAAAGCTAGGAACTGAGTAAGGACTGACACGCAATGATTATAGGAAATGCAGGAAGCTCTGTGCACATGCCATACCTAGTACTTTTTACTTTTCAAAGCATTTTATGATGAATGATAAGTTAAAGTATAAACTCCATTACAACAATTTTGAAAAGCTTTTGCCCCAGATTTGTCTTACAATTTAAATAATTTATTATATTTGCCATGCCATTATTAGTTGTTTTCTCAAAAAGGCTTCACATTTCTTATAAAACATAATATATTCTGACTATTAAAAATATAAATATAATTTTTGCCATCCTGATTTTCACAATTTTTAACTTTAGTATTAAAAAGAATTCTGTCCCTGTGCAGTTACCAGTCTTAACTGCAAAAATTTAGTCACAATGCATTCATTTAAATATTGAGAAAGATTCCACCATTGGTTTTCCTCCAGGGCTCTGCATTCATTAATTTATTAGATACCCCAAATTGTATGCTTGATTTAAATAGCTTCGGGGCAAAAATACAATAGCATTGCATTAGTTTAAAATATAACCAGCATCAGCAACATGAAAACATAACAGTAAAACAGCATGAGCACATGCATATAAACATAGTCATCACTTTAACGCTCTGCTGGGACAAGCTGTGTAATAAAGATAGATTGTGTGCCGAGCCCTGAAGCTTAAGCAGCTGGGGCTCTGGGGAACCACGCAGACCTGGAACCCAAGTTGCAGTGGTCATCACAGGTTCCTCAGGGAAAGGCAGCCTGTCATCCAGGGGAAAATCAACAACTGTTAACAAAAGTTGATTTCATTTGGCAAAATTAAGAGGGAAAAACTCCGTAATGTTTTTCTGTTTTCTGGCAGAGGAGGACAACATTTCTAAACATCAGTGCATACCCCAAACTAACAGACATGAAAAAATAGGTTTAGAGTATTTTTAATTTATTGTTAGGGAGTGGGATGAAAAGAGGGAAGGGAAGATACATGAAATTGCGTATGTGTCATAGTCTACCTGACTTCAGTTTAAAGTTGCAGTGTTAAAGTGAATGAACTAGAGGCACATATGTAAAACCCTTTATAAATCTAAGGAATCTTATTAGAGATTATGTTCCCTATTTATGGTTTAAATGATCCCAAAATGATCTATATAAACTGGATATCTGAACATATTAGAATCTAGCTGAAAGACCTCCCTGGATTCCCATTGGCTTTTAGGGTTAAAACCAAACAATTTAGCATAGCATACAAGATGACTCAAGGCCGAGCCATTGCCCACTTTTTAGTTTTCTCTTTACCCTCTCTTCCCATCATGTACTACACAAAATTGTATGAATGTTATTGACTTGGTTCATAAGGATTCCTTATCTGGAATCCCCATGTCCAGCTTAGTTTTCCCTGCATGTGTTCTCATGGTGCTCTCTCCTGCCAGAGCGCTTAGAACATTGCTTTGTAACTGAGCATGTCACCTGCTTCCCTATACACCCACTGTTTTATAATCTTTTCAAAGGCACACACTATACCTTTTATTTTTCACCTGGACTCCAGCAAAAGCCACTTCCTATGTCCACTCAGTCACCATCATCTTTATTTTTTATGTAATAGCCATTGAGAATGTTTAATAATGTAATTAAATTATATCATTACTGTTGGGTTTCAAAATCTTCAATAGACAAATACCTGTTGAACTCATCTTTCCATATATGTTGATGGAGCCCTACAAGATCCAGCCCCTGCCTACTCTCAGATCTCTTTCTATTCATGCACCATCATTCACTTCCTCCTCTGTCTGTAAAAACAATGCTATGTTATTTCCTCTACCTGCTATGTTCTCTACCTTAAATTTCCTGGATGATTCTTTTCCTTCATTTTGTTCTCATTCCAGATATCACTTTCTCAGAGATTTCTCAAATCATGCTTGTCAACATGTCCCCTATACACAAGTCACTTCTTATGGTAGTCATCAAGGATGTTCCCAAAATACATTTCTTCACTTTTCTTGGAACACAGAATTGTACTTCCTAGAAATTTGTGTTTGGTGGGACCAACATGATGGGACCCCACCCAGTGTGACTAGATTTAGTCCATTAGCTGTGATCAGAGGTGATGTATGTTCCTTCCTCTATAGGATTCCTCTGATCATTTTTCTTTATACCATTTACTGCTCTCTGGACTAATCTGGTTCATGTGCTTCTCTAATTATTTATTAAATGCCTATGTGTTTCTTTCTCCCCTTGGCTAAGTTCTGTAAGAATAGTGAAGTCTCTTATTCACTGTTCTGTCCTTGTACTTGGAAAAATGCCTGGCACATTGCAATAAATATATATTTAAAGAGCAAATGGAGGCATCCCTGAGGCCAATATACTTTTTTTAAAGATTCTGGAATGAATTTGGTGTGTCTTTGCCACTAACTAGATGTGCATTTATTGGTAACAGTACTTAAATTTTTGGTTCCTTAGATCTTCCTTCTTCTGTCCTGGTTTGAAACCAATAGAAAAAATAAGCCCAAGGAGCGTAGACTGCCTCAAGCAATTTGCAATTTATTGAGATCTTTTCATAAAAGAACAAATTTTACCATTAGCTTACCATATTGCAACAGAATAAAATAAATATTAAGTATTATTAGGAAAGAAATAAGCTAAATAGCAGTATTTTTAATATAAAATTAATGTTTATAGATACTTTTGAATATTATATACTTTTTTTTTCCATTCTTGAGCTTCTACATGAGAAGGGCCTTAAAGAAGGAAACAATAGTACCGTGGTAGAGAAAGTAGGCTCCGAAGTTTAATTGTGTCTCAAATCTCATCTCTACTACTTGTTATCAATATATCTATAGTCAATTGTTTTGTGAAAGAATGAAATCTTAGTATTTGCCACAGCCTTGATGGACCTGGAGAGTTTTATGCTAAGTGAAATAAGTCAATCAGAGAAAGACAAATGCCTTGTCATGTCACTTATATGTAGAATCTAAAGAACTGTATAAATGAACAAATGAAACAGAAACAGACTCATAGATACAGAGTACAGGCTTATGATTACCAGAGGGGAAGAAAGGACCAGATGAAGAAGGTGAAAAAGTTGAGAAGTACAGATTAGTACTAACAAAATAGTCATAGGGATCTAGAGCACAACATAGAGAATATAATGAGTAATAATGTAATAACTGTGTATGTGCTAGGTGGATACTAAAAATATCAGGAGAACATTTTGTAAAGTATATGATTGTCTAACCATTATGATGTATACCTGAAACTAATATAAAATAATATTGAATATAACTGTAATTGAAAATAAAGTTTTAAAACTTTATTTATTGATTTTTAAGTATATTTTATTTATTATGCTATTACAGAGGTCCCATTTTTTCTCCAGTTTATTTCCAGATGGCCTTCCCCTCTCCTCCCACAAGCATGCCCCTGTCTTAGTTCATGTCCATGGGTCATACATATAAGTTCTTTGGCTTCTCCCTCTCTTATACTATTCTTAACCTCCCCCTGTCTATTTAGTGCCTACCATTTGTGCATCTTATTCCCTGTATCTTTCCCCCCCATTTTCCCTTTCACCCTCCCTACTGACAACCCTCCATGTGATCTCCATTTCTGTGATTCTGTCCCTATTCTAGTTGTTTGCTTAGTTTGTCTTTGTTTCTGTTCCTGTTTTTTTTAGGTTCAGTTGCTGATAGTTGTGAATTTGTTGTCATTTTACTGTTCATAGTTTTTACCTTTTTCTTTGATAAGTCCCTTTAACATTTCATATAATAAGAGCTTGGTGATGATGAGCTCCTTTAACTTTACCTTCCCTGGGGAGCACTTCATCTGCCCTTCCATTCTAAATGATAGCTTGGCCAGATAGAGTCATCTTGGATGTAGATCCTTGCCTTTCATGACTTTGAATGCTTCTTTCCAGACCCTTCTTGCCTGCAAGATTTCTTTTGAGAAATCAGCTGATAGCCTTATGGGAAATCCTTTGTAGGTAGTGGTGTCCTTTACCATTGCTGCTATTAAGATTCTCTCCTTATCTTTAATCTTGGGCAATGCAATTATGATGTGCCTTGGTGTGCTTCCTTAAATCCGAATTCCTTGGGACTCTCTGCTTCCCGGACTTCCTGGAAGTCTATTTTCTTTGCCAGGTTGGGGAAGTTCTCCTTCGTTAGTGTTTCAAATAAGTTTTCAATGTCTTGCTCTGCCTCTTCTGCTTCTGGTACCCCTATGATTCAGATCTTGGAACGTTTAAAGTTGTCTCAGAGGTTCCTAAGCCTCTCCTCATGTTTTTTAATTCTTGTTTCTTCTTTCTGTTTCAGTTAAATGTTTCTTTCTTCATTCTGCTCCAAATCATTGATTTGAGTCCTAGTTTCTTTCCCTTCCTTATTAGTTCCCTGTATATTTTTCTCTATTTCACTTTGTATAACCTTCACTTTTTCCTCTGTTTTGCAACCATACTTGACCATTTCTGTGAGCATCTGGATTGCCAGCGTTTTGAACTCTGCATCTGATAGGTTGCCTATCTCTTCATCATTTAGTTGTATTTTTTCTGGCATTTTGATCTGTTCTTTCATTTGGGCCATATTTCTTTGTCTGGGTGCTCCTGTTACATTGTAAGGAACAGAGCCTTAGGTATTTGCCAGGGCAGGGCAACCTTCTTGGCTCTGTTGTGGTGCTGTATGCAGGGGAGGAGTCAGAGAGGGAACAATGCTGTTTGTTTGGCTCTTGACTGGCTTTCAGTCACTTCCCCATCTATCCACAAGCAAATTAGGGTCTTCTGAAGCTGATTTCCAGATGGGTGGGTTTGTGTATGTTGTAGAACACTGTGGATCTCTCCAACGAACTCTCCTGTGAGGTTGGGAGTTTCTCCCAGTGCCTCTACCCCCACAGATTTTTACAGCCAGAGGTTTTGAGTCTTTAGTTTCCCATGCTGGAACCTTGGGGTGCTTTCTCCAGTTTGTTCCTCCCAGTTTATCTGCAGGCAAGTGTGGGACTACCTAGTCTGCCAGCCATCACCTCACCTGCCCCTTCTGCCATGCGTCCTCTCTGCTTGGCTGCCCATCTCTGCACCTCCCACCAGTCTGGATGAATGTTTTGTCTTTAAGTCCTTAGTTGTTGGACTTCCATACAGTTCAATTTTCTGGCAGTTCTGGTTGTTTTTTTGTTTTTAAATATGTTGTTATCCTTCTTTTGGTTGTATGAGGGGGCAAAGTGTATCGACCTGTACCTCAATCTTGGCTGGAAGTAAAAAATATTTTTAAAAGACTATTTGAACATTAAAAAAACTAATTGTTTTGTAATTTCTATTCTGTGAAATAAGATGTTCTCAATAAGCAGTTTTGTTTATTTATTTTTAATTAAGCTCAATAGGAGCAGATGGGTGATCTCTTTTCATTGGGTTTTAACCCAATCTAATATAATTAATTTGAAACATAAGCAAAATTGAACACAAGGTATATGAAATGGTAATAAAGAGAGAAGTGTGAAATTTGTCTTGGTATTTCTCTTGGAATTGACTATAAAAGTCAAAGAAAAGCTCTGAATCCCTTCCACAGGAAGAAAAAATGTGAATTAACACAAAGTATCAGGTATAGTTTTTATATTTTATAAACCTTTAAAACGTACCCATGAATTTCTTGAATCTACAGATATTGGAATAAAAAAAACGTAATCTTAGATAGTTTTTTATTTATTTTTTTAATGAAGTAAGCCTTTAAAAAATTATGGACATTAATAAATGAAGCATAAACAGGAAGGCAAATTCTGGTTGGGAAGAATAATATAACCAAGACCAGGAGGTATACAATTACTGACTGGTGTGAGAATTACAAAGAGGAGAATTGTATCACCATTTAGATTGGAATGTTTTCAATAATATATTGTATTTCCTTCCTCAGGCTGTACCCTCATTTTAAGACTATTACAGTTGTGTTATTTATGCTGTCCCCCTATATGAAATAGAGCTTTAGACATGGGTAGCTTAAAAAGAAAAAAAAAATGAGTAGATTCACCTTGAATCACAGATAGATAAAACCAAACAAAACCAAACAAAGCAAACAAAATGCAAATAGAATTTTAACACATCTCAGACAATAGCAGCATGTTCTCTGCCTTCACAGTTGCTGCTTTGATCTGTGTAACCACATATTATTTATGGCTGTAAAACAAGACAAAATGAAAACAAAAACAAACAAACAAATAAAAAATCTAGTAATTAAACTATATAGTTGCCATACTGCTGAATCACGAGAAGCAACCCTTTCCCCAAAGCAACAAGTTGATTTTTCAAGTCTCCTTTTAAATCAGGTTAATATACCTATCTTTCTGTGTTTACATATTCTTTCCCTTGAAAATTTCCTTATATATCATTGAGTTAATGGTTAAGGAACATGATTTAAGAAAACTAGATCTTTGAAACCAATTCCAAAATATGTTTAAAAGAGTCAAAACATTACTGTTACTATAACAGTTAAACATGGAATTTCTTCCATTTTATTGACATTTTTTGAGATAAAATAGCTCCTGAAGAAATAAAAGATGAACCAAGGAATAGAAATTGGTATAATTTTAGTATGCATTTATTTAATTTAATTTAAGCCAATAAAGTGTTTCCAAAGTTAGATAATTTTAGATGTACAATATATTATTTCTTTTCAAAATTTCCTTGCATATCACTATTCTGTTTATTAGTTTACTTAGCCCTCTAATCATTTCCAGAAATAACTTAAGCTATAACCTGGAAACATTAGAGGATTATAAAGAGGAAAAATTTAAACAAAGGTAGAATACAGATTAGTAATATAAATAAATATGAGGATGAGATTGGTTCAAACAAATCTATATCATGAAAATGGATCCATAAATTTGGCTCTAAATTCAATTGCAAGAAGCAATTGCAAAGAAAGAAAAATGATAAGTTTGAGAATTATTCACAAATAACCATAAAAATGACTCATAATTAAGAGAAACTAATTTTTACGAGAGTAAAATTAGTATCATTTTTGAAGCGAGAGTGAATTAAAAAAATCCACCACTTTCCAGAAATAATTCAAAAACAAAAAAAAAATGTAATGAGTAGTTGTCCTACTTTCCACATATGGGGGATAAAGCAATAGAGGTGAGTATTCTTTTCTTTTCATTATAACAGGGAACTGTTAATACAATTTAGTTTAGCCCCATGTAAAGCAGGAAGTGTTGTTACTTTGCAAGGATAGTCGCCCAAGAATCTTCTTACTTTTCAAGGAACTGGAAAATCTAGATCTTTAAAGAAAATTTTCAGATTTTTAAAAGGTTAATAGTGTACCTGCCAGATTAAATATATTGAAGGACAGATTCAATATGTAAGCTACCAGCCTTCTCTCTCAGTTTCAAAATGGTAAAAAAAAAAATAAAAATAAAAAATCAATAAACTCTATTCCCATTGCTCTTTGTTTGAAATCACTAAGTGACAAGTACCTGAATTACAACTTTTTATGTTGTTGGTTGAGATCATACTATAGCTTATAAAAGTCAACTGAGCTAAGGTTGCTTTGTTTTGTTTTCAAGGAAGGTTAAAGAGTAGGAAAAAGAACCAAAGACCATTGATTGTTGCATGGGAGTTGGCTTCTTTACCATAGAATCTCTTAGAAAGGTGAATGGGCCTTGGAACCTCATTTGAATTTTCTCCTTTCTTTTTCTTGAATACTGAAATCATATAGGATTTTCAAGTTACCTTTTCAAAGATCCTAGACTTGAAGACTTCACAATAACTTTTTAATTTTTTTTTAAAATTACAATTTACATTCAGTATTATTTTATATTAGTTCCAGGTATAGTAGTTAGATAGTAGTTAGATAATCATATTCTTTACAAAGTTTTCTTTGTAGTTAGATAGTAGTTAGATACTCATATTCTTTACAAAGTTTTCTTTGTAGTTAGATAGTAACTAGATAATCATATACTTTACAAAGTTTTCTCCGTGATGTTTTCAGTGCCCACCTGGCACCATACATAGTTATTACAACATTATTGACTCTACTTTCTATGTTGTACTTTACATCCCAATGACTATTTTGTAAAATGAAACTAACCTCAACCTTTTTTACCATGGCAGTGGTAAAGCCATACTGTTAAATAAGGAACTTTCCAGAGACTAAATTAAATATAGTGAGAAGTTTCCACTTCACATTCCATGTGTATCTTTCAAAAGTACAGATACTCTACCATCTTTATTGATTGTGTGTAGATACCCATTTTGTTTAATCAAGACTCTGCCAAAGTCAGAATAACCCAGATGACCAAGAAAGTAGGAAAAAAAAAGTCTCTGGTTTTGCAAGAGACTTCAAAGCCAGCCTAAACTCAGTGACTTCTCTGGAAATCTGATGTGATCATTATGTGTTCTTAACAGTATTTACTTTTGGAAATTAGTTCTATAGGTTTTCTGTGAATTTGAACTCCTATTTTCTACGAACAGATTTACTCATGCTTCTTCTTGCTTCAGAGAAGATACTTTTCTTTTTCTTCTTTTTTTTTTAATTTCATCATTACTCTCCAGGAATACTTGGGAAGTAGTCTAGAGTCAAGTCAATTTTGAGCACCATTATAATATTGTATCGACTGATATATTATAGGTGTTAAACATCTTTAAATTTAAAAAAGTTGGGAACCAAATTATATTTGTTATTTTAAAGCTTTGGTATATAAAAATATATGCTAAAATCTTTATTTTACAACAGAATTTAGAGATGCTGATTACTATATCTCAATATTAGATATTAATAAAAATTTAATGTAATATAATTATAGTACAATTATTTAATTGTACTATGAAACATTTATATACCCAACATTTTTATTATCCTTATTCTTAATAGCTTTTGGTTACCTGAATATTTTAACTTATATTTTTAGACATCATTGTTTTAAGAAATTGAGTTATCTGGATACAGTATAAATTATTAATTGATAAATTAACTTTGAATGCATAGTGCCTCATTAAATTCTTCTGTGTCTGCTGTGATTTTAGATTTGAAATCTTACATCCTAAAAAAAATTGTGTTTATTGAGGCCATTTGCCTGTTTTTGAAATTTTTGGATATTATTCTTTAAAGATTTTATTAGCCAGAACATACTTATTATTTATTCAGTTGCTTCATAACATTCCACAGAAATTACCTAAAGAAGTGTCAAAAGATGAACAAAAGTCAGCATTTAGCATAGAATGCGAATCCTCTTTTTTAAAAAGATTTTATTTACTTTTAGACAGAGGGAGAAAGAGAAGGAGAGAAACATCAATGTGTACTTGCCTCTCATGCGCCCCCTACTGGGGACCTGGCCCATAACCCAGGCATGTGCCCTGACTGGGAATCAAACTGGTGACCCTCTGGTTCGCAGGCCAGCACTCAATCCACTGAGGCACATGAGCCAGGGCAGTGAATCCTCTTTTGTGTGTCAAAAAGAAAAGCCCTTCAAAGGCCTTATTTTTAAGGGATTAATTAAAATCAGAACAGAATAGTTACACATTATCATACTTGCTATTAACCTTTTTCCTAATGTATGTGTTACTTGGAGAATTTCTATGAGAGACACGAAACATTATTTTCTCTAATTATTAATAATTCTAAAATAAATGTAAAAACACTAGAGCATATTATTGCTGTTAAGCAACTGTTTAATGAAAATAAAAAAGATATAAAAAGTAAATATATATCCTGTTTCCCATCATAATAATATAAAAAGAAGGAAAAAAATTATCAAGTAAAATTATAATTTCTCTCCTGTCTTCCCTCCTCTACCTCTCTTTCTCTCATTTCTATTTAAGAGATTCGTTCTCCTGCTGGTTGTAATGGAAATGAATTTCAGTGCCATCCGGATGGAAACTGTATTCCTAATCTGTGGCGTTGTGATGGGGAAAAAGACTGTGAAGATGGCAGTGATGAAAAAGGCTGCAATGGTACCTTGCGAGTGTGTGATCACAAAACCAAGTTTTCCTGCTGGAGTACAGGTAAGCAGAGCATTGGCTTCAGCATTTACCTTGGGCTTCATGGATGTGGAATCCTTCTAGCCTATTCTCAATTCACTTCTCACCTCTGTAAAATGTATTCTTGTATTTCTTCTAAAAGGTAGGCTCACATTCTTTATGTAACAGCAATCGTTAACATTTTTTGCCTGTCACAGCTCTAAGAATGTTCTCTGCATGAACTTACTTCATTATGCCAACTCACAATGAAAAAACTGAGGCCCAGAGAAGATTTTAACTTTCTCAAGTTGAAAAAGTCAAAAGAAGTTTTAATTTGCTGTTTCACAGAAACAGCATGGCAGAATTGGGATTTTAAACCAGGCAATCTGGATTCAGAGTCCAGAATTTCAGTGTCCAGTAAGAAAACCACAGCTAAACCCATGGACAGCTTCCTCTTTCCTTAATAAATTCTCACCATAAAATTTAATGAAGATGATAAGAAAGGAAAGACAAAATTATACATATTTATTTTCAACTAGTTTTCTAAATGTTACTGTGCTGTTGCTGGTTTCCATTAGGATGAAAGTGATAACTGTTGTTCAAGCCTTTGATTTGTTTTGAAAGAGTTGCTAAGGCTTTTCTTTCTTTCTTTTCTTTCTTTCTTTCTTTTTCTTTCTTTCTTTTTCTTTCTTTCTTTCTTTCTTTCTTCTTTCTTTCTCTCTTTCTTTCTCTCTTTCTTTCTCTCTTTCTTTCTCTCTTTTTCTTTCTTTCTTTCTTTCTTTCTTTCTTTCTTTCTTTCTTTCTTTCTTTCTTTCTTTCTTTCATGAAGTTATTCTATTATTATGACTTTTCCATTTTATTTCTTAAAATAATAGGTTTTACCTGATATGATAAACTAACTTCCCTCTCTATACCAGAAGATGAGTTGAAGAATAGAGAAAAAAGGATTACAATGAACTTTTGTGGTATAATTAGTGAAATAGTTAATATCACCAAAATAACATATGGCAATAATTTTATAGATTTCAGGGTTATTTGTGAAAAATCTCTGAAATATTTTAAATGTGAAATTGGTTTTGAGTTACTTTATTATAAACTATTAGTAATTAATTTTGCTCCCTATTAAGTTTTTGAGGCAAAAGGTAAAACAAAAATTAACATAGCTGTGATAAAGCAAATGCTCTGGAAACCACATGGTCCATGGGCATTTAAAGTTATAAAAATAAATTGTGTTTCTATTCTTTTTTTAATAGTTTATTTTATTGTAATTTTTCTATTACCATTTATACCACTTTACCACCTTCCACCTCTACCCACCGCCCCACCCCCACACCACATGCAATCACCACACTGTTGCCCTGTCCATGAGTCCTTTTCCTTCTTTGCTTGGTTCGTCTACCCTCCATACCCCTCCCCTCCAGAGCTGTAAGGGGTGCCCTCTCTGTCTTTGCTTGTCAGTTTTGTTTGTTCTTTTAATTTCACATATGAGTGAAATAATATGGTACTTGTCCTTCTCCGACTAGCTTATTTCACTTAGCATAATGAAGAATATCATGCTAAGTGTTTCTTTTCTTAAATATATCTTCTGGTTACAATGAAGCACTCAAATAAATTAAGACATAATATAAGTTAACATGAACATAGATTAATAAATATTACTGAGACCCATTCCTAATGAGTAAGATGTGTTTCCAAAGTGGATATTTTTCCAACACTATTTTTCACAATTTTGTGGGTCCTTTCAGGTGTTAAATGAAGGGTCTTAGCTTAGGTTCATTGCTTAGAAAGATTTGACTTTAAGTTTAGAAATTATCTTTTGCAACACTTATTGAGAATAGATGAATAACATTAAAGAAATGCATATGTGACTAAATAAATATGTTTTTATTTAAAAAGCTAATTCTAGTGCAAATGAGCCAATTATTTCACTCAGGGTAACATTATTCTAAGCATATATAGTGCGTACTTTTTCCTCATGTTGCTTCTGGCATTTGCTTGATTTGGCTAATGTTGCAATGTATCAGATAAAAGTTTTAACAATGTATAAGGAACTGGCAAGACTATAGTAAAGCAAAATATAAACCAATATAGAAAATACTAAACTAAAACTAACTAATATACTGTCAATATTTAATAAATTTAGAGGTGAAATATAAAACCAGGCAGAAATTTCTTCATGAAGAAATTATAAATAACTTCATAACAAAGTATTAAAAGCTATATGTTAATAAAAACTGGTATAACTATTCTATGACAGATAATATGCAGGAAAAAAACATACATAATAAACAACAGGGTTAATTAAAGTCAGTAGAAAATTTCAAGTGCTTATAATTTATTTTATGTATGTGTGTTGATATCTTGCAATGAATTCATGAACCAGCTCCCTCTGAATATGACTCAACTTAAAAAAAATAAATCTGAAATATGAAAAGAACGTCATGGCTATAAAACTTCACTGGGAAAGAGATTTATAACATTCCTCATTTTTCAGAAGTTTAAGCTTTTAGTCAGACCTGGGAAGCTTTAGGAAGGCTTCTTACTTGAAGCATAAGTTAACATAATTTTTATGCTAAAGTGGCATATTTTGAGGATACTATATTTTGATCCCATATATTGGCTATCTTTAGAAAATTGGGTTCTGAGGGAATTTAGGATTTAGATTATCCATTTAATAATGCTGTTACTAAAACATCAGATGTTTGTAAACATCATCATGTTAACCCTGATGTTAACCATCTGCTTCTAATTTAATCTGTAGTTTAAGTATGGGAAATCACAGTATATCAAACTATGTAAGGGTTCATAATTTACATTTAGTACGCATATTTATGTTAGACCTTTTTGAGTATTACAGACATTAAAATGAAATGCAAATAGAAGCATCAGATTAAAATTATGTGCACATCTATAATCTCTTCGATGTTTAAAATTTTACTATAACTAAATCTCATTTTTACAAGCTAAAAAACCTTTAGTCTACCCAAGAAGTTGAATCAGGGTTCATATTTATTTTCAAAGATTTCTAAATGCTAACTTGAACATTTAAAGTTTTCAGTGTAATCAACTTGTATTTGATGGTTCAAGTAGCTTTTCTTTTATACATAACTTGCTGCCTTATTGGTGTTAAAATATACAAACATTAATGTTTCTGTATTGCTCTAAAGAAGTGAATGAGAACTAAATTAAGTTAAAGTACAATGCCACCATCACCATTTAACAGCTTCTACTCTCCAAGAACGTATCTTTGATAAAGAACTATATTTTCCTACATCCGGCCTCTTACACTGCAGAACAGCAGACTGCAGTTGTCTTATGTTTGGTGAATTGGGAAGAAATCTCCAGTCCACCACTCATGGCAAAGAAATTCAGAAATGCCATTCTTCAGACTGGAAAATGAAAAACAACATTAAGTATTACACAGTGTTAGAAAGGTTATGGGATAAATAATTTTACAGAATGTAAATTTGACCCACCTGCAAATGTCTAGAAATTGATTTAAAGAAAACCAGGAGTGTATAAAAATATAAGAACATATTTTTTAAAACAGCATTGTATTACTAACATAAAAATTGAAATAATGCACTGCCCATCAATAGGGGAACTACTTGATAATTACAGTTCATTCAGACAATAAACCACTTCAATGCCATTAAGAAGGTTTAGGAAAAAATTTAATATGAAGATGGAATTCTAAGTTCACACTTTGAATCCTATCTCCACTGCTAAAAACGCAAAGAGGTAATAATAAAATGTAACAGAGAAAAATGAGAGATGTGTAGCCTTATTAATAAACAAAGTGTATCTCTGATTAACAGATACAAAATCAAATAAAAATGGTGAGCTACATTGAAACTGGATACCTTTTTGGGTTGGACATGAAGGCCAGTGGAGATGAATAGGTGTTCAGATCTGTGTGTTAGTGGGACATAAATCTGTCCCACTTAAAGTTGGGGACTGGAGCCAGGCTCAACGCTGGAAATCAGAAAACAGGATGGAACTCCTTTGCTTTTGAAAGGAGAATAAAACAAAATAAAACACTTTTTTTAAAATTACTGTTGTTGCTGCCTACTTGTGTGTCTAGAGAGATGGGAGAACCTCTGGCTGATTAGAGACTAAATATAATTTCTAGGCTGAAGTGAAAGCTGTAATACCTATAAAGAGGGGTGAGTACACACAAAATCAGACAGCAAATTGAATATTTCTAGCCAAGGTGAGATTGCAAACAAAAAATGTAGAATGAATGAAGAAAACTATCTCTGATAAAACTAGCCATTGCCCTGGTCAGATAGCGCAGTTGGTCAGCGCTTCGCTGCAGATTCAATCTCTAGAGGACATACGAGAAGCAGCCAATGTTTTGTTTCTCTTTCTTTCACTCTCTCCCTTCATCTCTGCCTCTCTCTCTCTCTCTAATTTTTTTTAAAAAGTTATCAAAATCTAACATTATATAATAGTTTACTCGAAATTAAATAAAAATGAGATTTGAGTCTTAAAAAAGGATTAAAATAAGTATGCTTTGGATCCTCAAAGAGAATATTATAGAAAATAGTATCCCTAAAGCAAACAAGAAGAAAGATACACAGATAAATAAAATAGAGATGTAGATATGTAGAGATAGAGATAGATAACAACAGAATAATTATAAAAGGAAAAGGTGGAGAATGAGACATTAGATTTGAGAATGAAATAAATCAACATGAAATTTTAAATAAATGTTAGACTGGACTCAGAGAAAGTGATTCACAAAATAATGTTTAGTTCACCTAGAAAGAATAATAAATAAATAAATAAATAAGCAGCAAAATACATGGTTAGAAGGCTACAACAGATACTTTAAAAAATTCCATGATAGAATACGGATACTAACAGAAAAAATAAATAATAAAGAAATGAAGGTTTCCATGAGCTGAAGAACTTGCTTCCTCATAAAAAACTAAATTCAGACTTAAACCTCTGTAAATCATTTTGAAATTACAGAACATCAGATATGGAAACTACCGGAGAGAAAAGTCAGAGGAGAAGGCATTAAGAAATTCCAAAAGGCAACAGAGTAATTAGAAGCTAAAGCAGAAACACTTTCAGATGAGTATTCTCTACCCTGTGAAGACACTATTCCAGATAATTTAGACATACAAACTATAAGGCATTTTTCCATGTAATGTCTTATTAAGAAAAATAGAGCAATAAGAAAATAGGGCTTTATGAGAGATGTAAGTTTAGGGACAAAAATATAACATCAGTGAAACTAAGAAAAACATATTTTAATGACAAAAATGCAATCAGCACTAAAGGTTTTTCAGTCTTAACTATTTTACATCTATCAAATTTCACATGTGATCAAATTTTATACAACAAAAATTACAGAAATCAAAATGAGAAAGTGTTATTAAGGGCAAAAATTTTATTCATTTATTTCAGTCCAGGAAATTTTCAACTGGTGTGCAGAACACTGGAGCAGTGCAAAAACTGTAAAACATGTAATGCCTGACTCTTTAGTCAGGAACATTGACCTCTTTTCTCTTAGATTGTCAGTTTTTAAAAAATGACAATAGCCTTCCAGTGTGAATGAATCAAAATTATACCTTTTTTTTGGTCACACTGGCAAAACATATAATGTATTTTTTGGTGTGTCACATAATTTTAGTAATTAGATTATGTCTCCCATGAGTTGAAAAAGGTTGAAAATTGCTGTTTTAGCTCATGAAAAATTAAGTGCAAGAAAAATAAAAAAGGCTGTACAAGGTCTAAATAATTAATGTTTAAATCAAGCTAATAAAGACATAACTCTATTCCTGGAAAGCAACACTCTTCTTTTACCAGACTCATGAAATATTTTTTCATTGTTCTTATTGTTCAAGAATAGTTAAAATGATCATGTATTATCACAGACAGCTTTAATAAATTTCAAGTACAGTAGAAATAATAAAGGCAAAGCTCCTAGATCATAGTATAATGAATCCAGTAATTATGAAGAGTACATAGTAATAAAGTAAAACACTCTATTTTGATTCTAGTAGTTTGGCATCTTTATTTAGAAGAGTTAAAAAATATTATAAATATTTTGTACAAAATTATATGTAATTAAAACTCAATTTACAAAACCTTAAAAAATTTAAACAAACACTCAAATAATTTTTATGCATGTAGCATATTTTTAGCATTATTAAAGATTTAAAAAATTGCTCTAAGAACTATCAAGATACCTAATTTATGCTAAGAAATTCTTAAACATTAAAATAAATTATTTAAGAGTGTATAACAAGGACAATACCCATCATTTTTTTCTTAAGCTTTACTATATCTCTAACTCTCTTGCAATCAGATTGAGACCAAGAGTTCCAGCCAACAGGGTGTGAGTAAAATTCACTTTGTCACTTCCATTTTAACTCAGTTAAGGTATAGTGAGCATTCTTTTATTTTTTTTTTTCCTCCTTGACCCAGTGACCTTTTAAACTATGGATCCAGAGGATATATGTACAAGTTGGAGAAGGCTACTTGACTTTATAAAATTTTATGTGAATAAGCAATGAAGCTTAATTGAGTTAGGTCACCAGATTTCAAGGTTTGTTACTGCAGCATGGTTTGTCCCTTATCCTAACCTTAAAGCAACATCTAACTCAAGGAGTTAGAAAATAACAAACCAAACCAAAGGAGAGAGCAGCCAAAGAACATACAGCAAAACCCATGGACACAGACAACAATATGGTGAAGGCCAAAGGTGGGTTGTTTGGTTGACCAAAAAGGCGAGAGGAATGACGGACCTCTGTATTAGTGTCAATAAACAAACAAACAAACAAACAAACAAACAAATAAAATGTTGTGGTTAGAAAAAAATAGAAAAAGCATATAACTTGGACCTTCTAGAACTAGGTGTTTGCAAGAATAACTAAAATTGCTAATACGTTAACTTACCTAATTAAAAAAATTTGAAGTATAATACATGCAATGAGAATAGGAAAATAATCACAGATGTTGAAGAAATTATAAAAATCAAACTATGTGGCATCATAGAAATGAACTTAAAATCCTGTATCAATAAAAATTACATACCTAAAAGTATAAATTTCCAAAAATAATTCTGAAGAAAAAAATTGGCAATTTATTTTATAAAAATAGAAGAAAAATGAATAAAATCTGTCCCCTCTCACCATTCCACGAAAAGTTTCAAGTTCAATTGGAAAATCCTACCAGCTATTTAAGAAACATTGTTACCATTCCATTTTATCTCTTCTAGATCATTTGAAGGGAATAAACGCTTCTAAGTTATTCTTTTAAACAATATATTCATAATACTGGTTTAACAGCTCCAAATGTCAGCACCTCCCATGCATGCAAGGATGACAGAAAACCCCTCTAATGACCATTGCTGCTGTAATCTAGATAAAAGGTGAGGAAATCCAGCAATATAGTCAAAGACTAATTCACCGTGAAAAAGCACCCTCTAAAGCCCGGAATGGCCTAAAATTGGAGAAGAGCAATAATACAGAATATTATAGAGAGCTAATATAGAATAAACTGGGAGACATATTTGCAACATGGATTACAAATAATAGATACCCTAACACATAACTCTTTGTATCTTTTTTTTAAAGACAAACAAACCATGTAAAAGTAGGCAAAGCTTATAGAAAATGAAATGTAAAAAGTTGCTAGACATGTCAAAAGATAATCAATCCCACCCGAAAGAGAAAATAAAAACCACAGTGAGACTCCATTTTTTGCAAGCATGCATGGTGTATTAATAAATAACATACCTTGCAGTAATTTTAATGTGTGGAAATCACTACAATATACTGACATGAACATTTCTCTGTGATTAAGCATTGAGTGGAAAGTTAAAAAAAATAGCATAATACATAGTATTTGTTTGAATGAATAGAAATTAAGTAAAAGTATATTATTTTATATAATAAAATATTTCCAGAAGAAATCACAAGAAACTGTTTTTAATGGTCACCTCTGAATAGAGGGAAAAGGTGTCTAGAGAAAAGGAGGGAAAAGGCCACACTTGTACAGTCTCCTCTGTTGATTGTCTGCCTTTCCAAGTGTGGTGATAAGATTGATATGGAGTCCGTGTACCTTTCACTTTAAATTCCCTTCGAAGAAGCAATGTATATTATCAAGTCTGGTCTCAGGGTAGGATTAGTAGTTAAGAATGATGTGGTCTTTACAAAAGAATGTAAGAAAACTAATGGGCACACTCGGGGATTTAACTCTGACAGTGGTTTTATAAATGTCATGTGCTGTTCTGATCCTCCGTGTAATGAAAATCCACTGGGAGCTTCTGTGAATGGCAAAGTATTATTACTTTCTGTGTTTAGACTGTTTTGTTTTCCTTTCATTATTATATCACAAATATGAAGTGAAATGGTGAATTTAATAATTGTTAAAAATCATTCTGGACAATTAGAACTAAAAATACCCTTCAATGGCATAGTGATTTTGTTCGAATTATATGATAAATTGTGTATGAAGAATTTCTGAACACGGGACTATTTTTTTTCCCTCCTGTAACCAACCCTATGGAATATTTTTATTTATTCCTGACAAAAATAATATGGTGAGCACTCCATTGCCAATGTGCTGTAAAGATAATAGAATACTTTGCATATTGCTTATTATGAGCCTTGTATATTTCTCTTTTGATTCTTCCCTATTCTCTCCCTTCAATCCTGGCTCTAAGGAACAGTACTCCCTCCGCTTTGCCTAGGGGGCTCTTCTATGGATATTGATCCTGTGATCTTCTCCTTCCTGTGGGACTTCAGTCACTTTTCTTGCTTATGTCTTCATTTTCATTCTCCACACTAATTTTTCTTCTGCTCTATAAATATAGCTAGTGCAATAATTAAAAATAACACTTAAAAATTTTATTAGCTTTCTCTGTCTTCCTCCTTCTCTTCATTAAATCACCATGTATAGTGTACCAGAATGCCTTTATCTCTCCCTCATTTCTTCACCATTTGTAATCCAACATCCAGTCTTTACCTATGATGGAAACTGCTATTTCAATGGTCAACAGGAATGAAATGAGTCCATACTTTTCTCTTTCCTGAGCCCTGTTCTGCCGTTCAGTGATTATGTGAGTTCAAATAAATTACCAACCCTTTCTAAGTTTCAATTTCCTGATTTGTTTTTCTTTAATTGTTTTTTTATTGTTGTTCAAGTAAATGAAAGCATATACCGTGTTCATGGATTGGAAGAATTAACATCATTAAAATGTTCATACTGCCCAAATCAATGTATAGATTCAATGCAATCCCTATTAAAATACCAATGACATACTTCACAGACATAGAACAAACATTTCAAAAATTTATATGGAGCCATAAATGACCCTGAATGGCCACAGCAATTTTGAAAAAGAAGAAAGAAGTCAGAGGGATCACAATACCCAATATCAAACTATAGTACAAGGCCACTGTAATCAAAACAATCTGGTACTGGCATAAGATCAATGTCCTGATTTGTAAATTATAGATGATAATAATAACCAAAAAAAGTTTAAAAAGTGCCTAGAACACAGTACCAGCTTAATGAATGATATTTTGGGTAATAAATACTGTACTCTGACTTCTTTCTCTGGAACACATGTCCTTTCCTTAAAACCTTTTCTTTTTTCCCAGTTTTATTGACTAATAAATCTACCCATCACTCTGTGAGTTTAAGGTACAGATCACGAGCTTGAATCACATACATTGTGAAATGATTACAATAGATTTAGTTACTACCCATTATCTCATGCAGATAAAATAAAAAAAAGAAAAGAAAACATGTCTCCTTGTGATGAGAAATTTTAGGATCTACTCTCTAAACATTCCTATGTATCATACAGCAATTTAGGTACAGTCATTATGATCTTATAACCAGAAGTTTGTACATTTTGACCACCTTCCTCCAATTTCTCTTCTCCCCACCTCCCACCTCTGGTAACCACAAATCTCATCTTTTTTTTATGAGTTTGGTGGGATTTTTTAAAAAAATTCCATGGATAAGCGAGACCATAAGAGTATTTTGTTTTTCTCTGACATTTCATTTAGCTAGCATGATACCTTCAAGGTTCATTCATGTTGTTAGAAATGGTAGGATTTCCTAATTTTTTTATGACTGAATAATATTTTATTATATATACACCAGCAGTCCCCAACATTCCCGGCACTAGGGATGGGTTTCATGGAAGGCAGTTTTTCACGGACTGACGTGGTGGTGAGCAATGGAGAGAGGGGAGACAGGAGGTGGAGCTCAGGTGGTAATTTGAGTGGCCTCCACCGACTGGGAGGAGGGAGGATGGGGACCCCTGATATATACCACACTTTCTTGGTTTACCCATTGATGGGCGCTTAGGTTGTTACCATGTCTTACCTATTGTAAATAATGTTGCTATGCATGCAGGGTTGCAGATCTCTTTTCAAGTTAGTGTTTTCATTTCTTTTTTTGGATATATTCCCAGAAATGCAATCACCATGTCATGTGACATTTCTATTTTCATTTTTTTGAGGAATCTCCATATTGTTTTCTATAATGACTGTACCAAATTTACAATCCCAGTAACAGTATACAAGGGTTTCCTTTTCTCCATATCCATGCCAGCATTCGTTATTCCTTGTGTTTTTGTTGATGGCCATTCTAACAGGTGTGATGTGATATCTCATTGTGGTTTTAATTTGTATATCCCTAATGACTATTGATGTTGAGCATCTTTTTGCATACCTGTTGGCTGTTTGTACACATTCTTTGGGAAAATCTATTCAGGTCCTTTGTCCCCCTTTTCAGTTGTTTATTTTTTTGTTTGTTTGTTTTTAATATTGAATTGTATGCAATCTTTATATATTTTGGATGTTAACCCCTTAGCAAATATATGTCTTGCAAATATTTTTTCATAGGTCATGTTTTTATTTTGTTGATGATCCCTTTTTCTGTGTAAGAACTTTTTCATTTGGTGTAGGTTGACTTGTTATTTTTTATTTTGTTGCTTATGCTTTGGATGTGATTTCCAAAAAATCATTAGCAAGACTCATGTCAAGGAGCTTTTTTCATATGTTTTCTTCTCAGAATTTCATGGCTACAGGTCTTACACTTAAGTCTTTAATACATGCTGAGTTATTTCTTTTTCTAGTGGTAAAAGATAATATTCAAGTTTTATTCTTTTACATGTGAATATTCAGTTTTTGCAGAAACACTTATTGAAGAGAATGTGTTTTTTTCATTGAGTACTTTTGGCTCCCTGGTCAACTCTTAGTTGGCCCCATGTGCTTGGGTTTATTTCAGGGCTCTCAATTCTGCTCCACTGGTGTATTGACCTGTTTTTATGTCAGTGCTATATTGTTTTAATTACTAGAACTTTCTTGTATAGCTTGATCAGGAAGCGTGGTAGGTTCTGCCTTATTTTTCTTTCTCAACATTTCTTGGGCTAATTATGTTCTTTTGTCATTCCAGGTACATTTTAGGATTTTTTTTTCCTATTTCTCTCAAACATGCTATTGGAATTTTTATAGGGGCCACATTGAATCTATAGATGGCTTTGGATAATATTGACACTTTAACAGTATCAATTCTTCTACTCCATAAACATGGAATACCTTTCTATTTATTTATGTCTTCTTTGATTTCCCATCATCAATGTCATATAGTTTTCAAAGTAGAGATCCTTCACTTTATTGATTAACTTTATTTCTATGTATCTTATTGATTTTGATGCTATTGTAAATGGGACTTATTTCTTTATTTTATTTTTCAGAAAATTCATTGCTGGTGTAGAAATCCCCTTAGGAATTCTCATATCAAACTGTCCTCTTTACGCACTTACTACTTAGACTTATTTAAAAAATTTTATGTTCCTTTACCTTTTTTCCTCTGCTTGTTCCTTTTATTTAAAAATATTTGTTGAACACATAGCATGTGTTAGGTATTACATAGATATTCTCTTAGTTTCTTTCTTTTGTTCCTTCTCATCTTTCTGCAAGGTATTTATAACAATCTTTTCTGTTTCCAAAGTTTCAACTATCACCTCTAGGTAAATATCTCCCAAATATCTGTCACTAAAAATTGCCCCATGTTTCAAGCCCGCTTTTTCCAATGCTATGCTAAATATCCTTCTTTCTCCCCAGAGCCAAAATTCTTCCTCATTTTTAAATTTTTGTTAGAAACACCTTTGATTCCCTAAACAGAAACCACCCTTTGACACACCTAACTTGTAATCATTTTCCAGGTTTTACTAATGTTATCTGTATAATTTATCTAACATCATTCATCTCATTCTTTCTACTCTCATATCATAGCCTCAGTTTAAACCTGCATTATTTGTCACTCAGACCATGGTGTGGCTTCCTATTTCCCCTGCCAGCTATTTTCTTCAGTCCATCCTACACACAACTTTGGCTTCCTCTTACTTTGTAAGCTGTAGCCTGAATATATACTTTCTCAAAATCTTTCCATGGTGCTCCATTGTCTATAAAATTTAAAAAGTACTTCTTGAATTAACAGTCAACATTTTATTAACCGTGTCCCCAAAGTCTCTCATTATTGTTTCTGGACCAAGTTCAACTCTTTCCCATCTTTATATATTTACATAGGAGCTGCATTTTATGTGTGGGTTAAATTCAGCAAATATAGCTCAAACTGCATATGTTCAAATATACCATTGTAAACCATCTATAAAACTCAATATGCATAGTTCTGTATATATATTTATAATGAAAATTTGTACTTACACTTACATTATTAGGAAAATAGTGTTTAGCATGAAATAAAGTATACATATAGAAAATAGAATTTTATAGTGCATCCACTCAGAAATGGCAGAGAAAAAAATTAAGGAAGAGTTGATTTACTTCCACCAGATATGGCCTGACACATTTCCACTGAGGGGTGGGACTAATTACCATAGTATTCAGTTGTCATCTTTCTCTCTTTTTCTGATTTATTTACCCTGTTCTTCCCCCCAGAGAGTATATATTTCTATGTTAAAACAGTACACATACACATATTTTTTTCTTTTGCTTGAATGGGATATTTATAATCAACTTTTTAAGCCCCTTCCCAAATAACATCTCAGAAAATCTGATCTCAACCTTTTAATTATACATATCTTCTACCTTTGTGAAATTCCACAGCACTCTATGATGATAATATTGCTTTTACTATTTTTATTTGCTTAATATTAGAATGTTTGTTACTGCTAGACTGATTGCTCCATGGGGTCAGGAATTTGTTTTTTCCATCTTTCTACATTTTTTAACGTCTAAGCAAGCACATAATACTCAATAAATATTTGCTGAAATGAATTGAAACCAGATATTATTAGAGAAATAAATATGTATGTGGAATTAAATGTTAGTGGTGTAAAAAATAAAAGACTGCAACTCGAAGGCCAGTATTTAAAAAGACATTATAAATATATTATTGAGTAAACCCATTAGGATTTTCTCAAAGATTCACTTCTCTTTATACTCAGTCTTAATATTAACTGTTAGTCATATCCCAGAAGAGAAATTATCCTGTGATTACATGTTTTGTATTTTAAGATAAAAACAAGTCAAACAGTTTACAAAATGATAAATTTATTTTTGTTAATAACCAAACAGTTTAACAGAGAAATGGAAACTCTTGAAAAGATCATATAAATTTATTTTGGGAAAACAGCACATTTTCTAGGGATACCTAGAATTAATTTTCCTAGAGTTGTTGACTTTGTGGTAGCTTTTAATGTAAACCGTATATTTTAAGGTAACCTAAGTCAAAATAGTGCTTGCAATATCTTGTGTGTGTTTGTAGATGCAGTTGTACAAACTGCCTTAATGCCAATATGCTTATTTTTGTTATTTTCGTTTGTTGTTTTTGCTTTTGTTACTTGCCTATTCTTATTCTCTTTGCTCAAAAGATGAAACTATAGTTCCCATAAGGGTCTCACATACATAGTTATCAAATTGAAAACATCATTATAAATAAATCAGAAAATATTATGTAGAACTCAGCTTGATAATATACACCTAATATTATTTTCAGCATTGTATACATTTTTAAAGAATTAGTAAAGACAAAGTAATTTACTTGGTTATTTGAACTTATTTTAATTTGTCTTATTAAATATTGGGTATTTGCAGTTTCTATAGCACATTTTAATATTATTAATCTTTATTTTCTTTTAATAACAATAATTTGACATAATTCTCAAGTTCCTTATGTATAAATGAGGGGCTTTAAAGAAGAAAATCTATAATAATTATTCTTACAAGTTGTTAAACCAAAGACTTGACTATGTAAGGATTTGTCTTGATATGAATCAGTGAAAATTAATATTCTGTAAGCATTTTTACTAAGGTCATTTGCTTTTGGGGTTTTACCCAATTAATGGTCATGAATTAGAAATGTAATTAAATTTATTATACTTAGTGTACTCTCTTATCTATATTTATATAAGAATTAAAACTAAACAAAAGAGAGAGGAGCAATTACGCTTCTAACATACCCTGAAAAATCCGTGGGAAGAGGAAGCTATTTAAACTTGTAAAGTTTATCTACACTGTGTATCCATATTTATTCATATCTGTTAACATCATCTGCATTAATGTTATTGGTCATTGAAATAAGATTTTTTTCTCTTTACCTTTTCCAGGCAACATGTAGGTCAGGGATGGCAAATAGATGTTATTACTATTATAACTCTAAAAGACTGGTACTGATTTATGGATGAGTTTGTTGAAACAATTGTAAGATCATTCTGAAGTCGTTGGTCAAGAATGTCATGACGGATTAGTGATGTCTAGAAAAGGATGTTTCTTGATTTACCAAACAATGAATGGAAATTACTATATTATTCTTGAACTCTTCTTTACTGTATTATACTTGTGGATGACTCCATACAACTTAATAGTTAAGTATTGGATACAAGGTGTCATATTTTAAACTACACTTAGATCTCTTGCTAACTAAAGTGTAAGCTCTTTGGTGACACGGACTGTATGCTATGATTTCCTAAAGTCCCTAGGAAAATGTAAGGTACAGAGTAGCCTGAATATTACATTTTTATAATGTACCTGTAGAAACTATCAGACTTTATGGCACATGTGCATACATTTATCTTAATGGTTTTAAAAATGATCTTGTACTTTTGGGGAAAACTTATGTTGAATATGGTAGAATGAAAATAAAATAGCACAAAAGGGTTTAGTGAAAACTCCCTCTCTCTCCCACTTCAGGTTCCAGTACTTCAAGTCTTCCTAACTAGATGCAATCATTTTTAACTATTTCCTATGTAGTCCTCCAGAAAGAATTCATATATAAAGAAAACTATCCAAGTGTTTATATTGATATCTTTATGAAAATATAGTCATAAATACTGGTAAAGAGACAAACCTCTTTACCATATAAGAAAGTCTATCATATACTCAGTTTTATAGCCTTTTTATAGAGATGTTTTGGAGATTGTTTTATTTTAATATATGCAGAATTATCTCATTCTTATTCACTCGAGCATATAATTTCAATGTATGGATGCATTTTAATTGATATTACCATTTTTGCTAATTATAATTTATGTTGCCACTGATCTTTTATTAATATATCCAAAGCAGCATATACCTTATACATGCATCTTTATGAATTTGGGCAAATATATTAATGAAGAAATTCTAAAATTCTAAAAATAGAATTACTGTAATGAATAGTTGATGCCTTTTTTTTCTTTTTGCTGGATTTCCTAACAATACCCTATAGAGAGATTATCCCAATTTTCTGCACCCTCAACATTGTGACTGTTGCTTACGCCCTTGTCAAATCTGTTTGTATTGTCTAGCTTTTTGGTCTTAAACTATCTGATAGAGAAAAATGGTATCTAGTTGCTGTTCTGGTTTATTTTTTTTAATTGAAAGCTATTTTGAACATCTTGTATGTGTAAGCCATTATTGATTTATTGTATATCTTGGACTTTGTGTATAGGGTTATTGGTATTTTCTTATTAATTTGTAAGAGCCCTTTGCATTTTAAAGAAATATGCTCTTCCATTAAATGTAATAATGTTTTTTCTGGTTTATTGATCATTGATGTATAGATTTTATTGTTGCAATGTGAAATAAAAAATATTAATGAAATTAAGTTTATCAATTTGTCCTTTATGTTTTCTGGGATTGTGTGATGACCTTTTAAGTTTTTGTGTTCATACCTATTTTATTCAAGAACTTTTTGTGTTTTTCACTGTTATTTTAAAATACCTCTTTGATATATCTAGAATTTATTTTGGTGAAAAAAAAATCAAGTGATGATTCAACTTTACTTTTTTCCTCCAGATGGCTAATCAGTTATTCGTACATCATTAAGTTTAAATTAATTGTTCCTACTCTTTGAATAGCTACTTTTTGTATCTTAAAACCATATAATAAGTTGGTTTCTGACATCTCTGTGCTGTTTAATTATCAATATGCTTATTGATAATTTACTATAAAATATTTTACTGCTTCTTTAAAATACTTCTAAGTACTTGTCATATACAGTATCATTTTCTGACTTAATGATATTTGCAGTTTCAATTTCCTTAAGTTTAAGATAAGCTTATACAATTATAGTAATATTGATACTATTTCATTTGAGATTGCATTAACTTGGAAAAAATAGTATTTTTACAGTATAAATCTTCCTCTTTGAGAACAAACTTCTTTATGCAATGCTATTTTGGGGGAGGGAGAGTTTTTTTGTAGGCTTTAAAATTTTCTTTATATAAATTCTACATAGTTCTTGTTTAGTTTAACCCAAAATACTTTGTTTTATGGTATATTTTTAAGTCGGTCATTTCTTCTACTATATTTATTTTGTATATATAAAATTTATTGATTTTTGTTTAATTTTAGAAACTAGCTACTTATTTTGGAATCCTTAGTTTCTTTTAGTCCTTATTTAGTTTATATTAATTTTATAATTGCATGATTATATTAATTAAATATAATGATACTCTTTTCTAACTTTACACCTCATTTCTTTCCACTTCCTAATTGCATTGGATCATATTTCCAGAATGATATAAAATAATAGTGTGATTAGTTGTATTTATGATGTTGAGACTGAAGTATATGTTTTTTCCATTTATATCAAATATATTATTAGTTAAATATTCATCAATTTTTATTTTAAGAGTATTTTCATTAATAACTGATGTCCAATATTATCAAATGTATTTATATTAATTATAGAGCTGACTGTTTTTTCTTCTTTGACTTATAATACTATGGGGAATTATTACTATTCTCTCTATGAATGAGATTTTTTTTTACCAGAATTTATTTTAAAATTTAGCAGCCTTTAAGATTGAAGAAGTTTTACATGAAGACCCCTTTGACTTATGTATTCTTTTTATTTGCCCCAACATTTTATGGGATATTGATAGATAGTTAGTCAGTAACTAGTACTTCTCTTAAGGTACATTGTTTTATTCACATAATACCTTAACAGTGCAAAATCTAGGATAATAATGAATTAGAAGAAAAATACAAACATTATGGAATTGAGGAATAATTTACAGTGGAAAATAAAAGTTTACATAGATGATTACCATTGCTTTCTATGCATTTTACATTGTAATTTTGAAACACCCTGGTTAAATAATCAATTTTTTTCTCTCAAAGTCAATAAATAAATATGCATTTCTATAATCCTGTTTCTATATACCTTAGCTACAAAAATATGTAATAGCATTTTATGTGCTTTTTTGAAAGAACATGTGATATAAACCTGGGTGTGAGGAGCTTGGGTGTTGAGGTGATAAATGTAAATGTAAGGGCATCTGATCCTGCAAAAATAAAGTACTTACTTAAATTTAGGGTTCCGAAAGATGTGATAGCATTTACCTAAATTTAGGGCTCTCAGAGGGATTTATATATAAGTAGACCTTCCAAGTTTGCTTTTAAAAGTACTGTAATTAAAGTTTCAATTAGTCACATAATTATTTAAATAAAGTAAACCAATAATTTGAAACTAAATAAAATATCAAGGCTTTAACACTAAGAGCTACTTTTGCAACCAGGACAAGATTCAAAGATTATGAAAATAAACTGTCAAACTATCAGCAAATAGATTTCTTACTAATGACAAGTAGTTCTGCCTCTGAAGACAATAATGACTACTCATTATTACATTGATTTAATTACAAAAATCAAATACATGCCGTGTCTGTTTCTTAAGGGAGATGCATCAACAAAGCATGGGTGTGTGACGGAGATATTGATTGTGAAGATCAGTCCGATGAAGATGACTGCGACAATTTCTTGTGTGGACCACCCAAATACCCTTGTGCTAATGACACATCAGTCTGCCTGCAGCCAGAGAAACTCTGCAATGGGAGAAGGGATTGCCCTGATGGGTCTGATGAAGGCGAACTCTGTGGTATTGCACTTTTCACTGCATTTCCTTTTCTCTGAAAACTAGAACTTTTAGTCACTTGCCGATACTTTTTATAGTGGCATTCATTGCTTCCACTCATTCTATTTAAATAAAACTTTTGGCACTAAACCCTATCTACATTACCTACATTATTTATATCCTGTAAGTCTATAAAATTTTAAAAAATATGATTAGATATTCCTGAAAATAATGCAGACTAGTCTAGCCTACACCCAACTCACTTAACAATTATATAGCTGTGCTCATCATTTAGATGTCTGGACAGTCAATGCTGTTGCCACAATTATACTGATTATTTTTGTCAGTGAGTCACTCTGAACAGGAGAACCTTATTATTACTGATCTATAGAATAAATTTTACTGCCACCAAATAAATTTTGTCATGCTCTCTAATCATTAAAATACAAACATTTTTAGAGAGAGAAAAGGAGGAGACTAGATTATAGGACAAACGGAATATTATTTAATTTTCTCATCAGTTTAAGTCCTCATACAATATCTTTCTTTAGTGTTCTTTAATCAGTTAAGATGATGATTTCTATCTGATAGCTTTTGAACTTTAAAATTACTTTTGACTAGCCATCTCCTTATGTCAACTGGCACATATATGGAAAATTACATTTTCTTCTCTGTGGGGAGATTAGAAATTTAGCAAGGATCTTTTAAAAATATGTTTTCTAGGATAATGCTGAAGGTGGCATCAATAGGAAAATGAAGAACAGTTTATGGAATGGAAAGAACAATCATGAGATAACTTGAGGCTGTGAGAAGGTGACTTCAGCAAGTGACAAAGCTGACCAATTGAAAGTAGGGAAGACAAGTACATTTAAGCCTCAAGTTATCATATTTTGATCTGAATTGTACATTGATAGTACACGAGGATTACAAAAAGGACATTAATTTTTATAAATTTATGTAATAAAATGTCATTTCCTTCAAAGAGTTTGTGATTCTATAAAACAACCTTGAAATAGTAATGCAAGTCTCTGTCAGTAATACTAAAATTTAAATAAGACTCCAAGCCAAAATAAATAAATAAATTAATTAATTAATTAATAAGCAAACTAAATTAAGCAACAAAAACACTAATCAAAGGTGACTGACTTAGATTATCTGTATTCACTCCTTCTCTTCTAGCTTGTTCTCCTTGATGCAGTAGTTTGGTGCATTGAAGTATCTCTTGCACTACAAATGTGAGGTTTGCTCGTGAAGGTTGTTCAGAGCGATTCTGAATATGGGAGACTATAAGTACTCTTAAAATTTAAAATGTGTAATTATATAAAAAGTCTAGACTTTGACAAGTTTAAATTATATTCTTCAATTATTTCAATTTAATAATCTAGACAGGTGGCTTAATTTTTCAAAATGTCAGTTTCTTCATAACAAAAATGGAGATGACGATCTCATTCAGGAAATCCAGAAAGAATAACTGAGACGCTACAAGTGTTGAAAGAAATTAGTTATTTACTTTTTCTTTATCCCTGGGTTGAATGAAGTAAATAAGAGGAGGAAAAGAGAAAATACAGTATTAAGAAAAATGAAGAGAATAATATAAAAACACAGCTTTATTTTCCTATCCTCTGCATCCTGAATTGGGAAAACATATTTCTTCTGAATTCATTTATTTACTTCAAGATTTTGCATAACTGCTAAAAGTATCACCGTAATTGCTGTAGTAATAATGGAGACATTGAATTCATGTTACCTCTATTGGGTAGTATCAGGTGGACTCCAAAGTTTTACAGAAATGAAAATTTTAAATTCCTAATTCTTATCATATAGAATTATATTTGGTCATTGAATGAAATCTGTCATCATTCTTACCCAAAACCCTGAAAAAAAATCTGAAAAGGCTTTCTCTCTATTTATTATTATATACTCACTCTAATTTCAACCTTAGGGAATTGAGTTCCATGATTAGTATCTAATTAATCAAAACAATTGATAATGCCCTGTAATGTCTTCTCCTTTTGTAGATGAATGTTCTCTGAACAATGGAGGCTGCAGCAACCACTGTTCTGTTGTTCCCGGAAGAGGAATTGTCTGTTCCTGCCCCGAGGGACTTCAACTCAAGGAAGATAATAAAACATGTGAAATTGTGGATTATTGCAGCAATCACCTGAAGTGCAGTCAAGTGTGTGAGCAGCACAAGCACACTGTCAAGTGCTCATGTTATGAAGGGTGGAAGCTGGATGCAGATGGTGAAAGTTGCACAAGTGTTGGTAGGCAGATGTGTTTTGCTACATTTAAGAATTGCAAGTGCTTTTTTACTTTTGTTGGGCTGTGCATTTTTGTTTAAAATCAGATCTTAAGAAATAAAACCAAGGACACCCTCAGAAAATTAACAAAAGGGTTCTTTTAAGTTTGGGTAAGGTATAAGCATAATGTGTCATTTTAGATCTTCTGCAAAGTCTTCTGGACAGAAAATAATTACAATTAACGCTACCATTTCAATCCATCAGATTAATTTTTTCACCTAGATACTATTTTCATCATCACTCTTTCTAAGGGCTATTTTGCATGTTCCAAAGCTTTTACATTTACTTTTCTTTGCATTCTTTTTAGAATCCAGGGGAGTCTGGTCGTTTCCCACACTTCTTACTGTATTTCTATTACCCTTGAAAACAACGCTTTAGGGTGACTGTGTTTATCATCTATCTGCCCATTTAAAACACTGCTGATGCTCCAGGTTGTATTCCAAGTGGGAAAAGCATACAATGGCTATGGAATCTGACAATTGAACTCTAATCTTTCAGCTGGCATTCATTATGTTTGTGACTCCAGGCGAGTTACATAAAACTTCTTGTGTCTCAGTTTTTTTCATCTTTCAAATATCAATGTCCATTATCACAACATCTCCCTCATAGCCTGTTGCAAGAATAGCATAAAACACTTGTTATTGTTCCCCACACCCATTAGATGCTTAATGAGTGACAGTGTCCCACTGTGTCCTCCAGATTTGTAGTCTGCATATGCCAGACACTTAGTGGTCATGAATAGAAATGAAGGGGTCCACGAACTTTTTTTGGGGAAATATTACACCCTATTTTCTTTAACCTCTCACAGAAAGTTGCCATTTCTTCCTATTGAGAATGTGTGCCACAGACAAGTTATTATCAGCAACCATGACTGTGTCTCCAACAGGCATATTTATATCATGTAAAGTTATTGATATCTCAAAATATTACATATGTTCAAACCTTGAGAACCACAGCTACTTCAATAATAGGAGTCATTAGACTCGCTGCTCAGTTTTGTTATCAAATGCATTAATAAAAAAGCACATATATTACTACAAAACTGTTTATGCATTTCAATATGCTTGATTCCTTTATCAGTCTGTACTTTTTTTAAAACTTTTTTCTTACTGTTTTTATACTTTTTAAAAATTTGTAATAAGGAATACACAGGCTTCATTAGACTGCTAAGAACCCATCCATTGTATACTTTTTTCCTTCATTTTGCTTCTTCTACTTAGATTGTACTTTTCCATCTTCATCTCTATAAATCCCAGAAGTGCTTTACATCATACTAGCTCAAATATTTTTTCTTTAATGGAGTCTTATTTCAAATATTCTTGCTCCACATGAATTTATCCTTTCTGTGTCTAGACTATATTGTCCATGAATATGTGATCACATTTTTAATTTGCTACCTATTTTTATTTTTATTTAGCCTTTTATATTTGTATCTATTGTATTTCTTTATTCATTATTTCCCCAGTGAAACAATAAGCATTTAGAATTCAGAAATCAAGTTATAGATTTTTCTCATTTTTTTACATAATAACCAGTTTAGCTCTGGAAAAATAACATGCAATAAAAACACTGTTTTTTTCAAAGAATATTAAATTATTATTATTTTTTATTTCAAATGTTTTGTGCTGTCATTTGTAGTTTTGATAAATCCCATTGCTGGCAATGGAGTTTTGCCAGAGAAATCTTATTTCTACTGCAAACACACAACCTAGCCAAGGCCTCAGACTCTCAAACTCATGTATTTATTGAAAATGTTCTCAAATGCAATACAAACACTACACCATTAACAAAAACAAATGCTTTTTATCTTTGTTTTCTCATGTCTGTTAAAATTTGGGTCTTTAGAGGCCTAAGGTAGGCAAATGTTTATATGCTAAAGTAATTGGAATGAGAGGCTGAAAAAATGGCAACTTGTTATAATGATAATAGTAATTTAATTTACATACATGTTTGGGGCAGGGAAATATTTGACGCATTATGATGGTCTTTTGTGCTCTGTGAAATCAATAACACTCGTGCTCAACATTAGAATAATTTAACATTTGTATGTACATGGCCAGGTGCAAAGATAATTCTTCTAATAGATTTGACCCCTTCTACACTGAGCTCAGAATGAAATTCTAACAGTATCATAAGATTTCTCATGGTTAACATTGCTATATTTTACATCTGGATTTGTTTATAATTTAAGAGAAAAGCAAAAGTATACAGGCATTCCTCAAAGATATTTAGGTTTGTTTCCAAAGCACCACAATAAAGAAAATATCACGATAAAGCAAGTCAGGTGAATTTTTTGGTTTCTAGTGTATGTAAAAGTTTAGCTTAACTCTGACCAGCATGGATCAGTTGTTTGAACGCTGTCCTGCAAAGCAGAAGGTCACCAGTTTGATTCCCATTCAGGGCACATACCTGGGTTATGGGCCAGTCCCTGGTTGGGGCATGTGAGAGGGGCAACCGATTGATGTTTCTCTCACATGTGGATGTTTCTCTCCCACTATTTCTCTCTTTCTTCCCCCTCTCTAAAAATAAATGACTCATGGACATGGACAACAATGTGATGATTGCTGGGGGGAGAAGGGTGTAAGGGGAATATATAGTAATGGGACAAAATATAATAAAGATTAAATCAAAAAATAAAAATAAAATCTTTTTTAAAAGCCTCATTTACACTATATTGTAGTTTATTAAGTATGCAATAGTATTATATCTAAAAATACATATGGTGTATACATTAATTTTAAAAATAGTTTATTGCTACAGAATGCTAACCTTCATGTAAGTGTTGAAGGGACATAATATTTTTGCTGGTGGAAGCCTTGCCTTGATGTTGGTGGCTGCTGGCTGATCAGGGTGGTGGCTGCTGAAGGTTTGGGTGGCTGTGACAATTTCTTAAAATAAGACAACAATGAAGTTTGCTGTGTAGTCTGACTCTTCCTTTCAGAAATGATTTCTCCATAGCATGGGATGCTGTTTAATAACATTTTACCCACAGTAGAACATTTTAAAAATTGGAGTCAATCCTTTCAAACATTGATGCTGCTTTATCAACTAAGTTCTTATAATACTCTAAATCCTTTGTTGTAATATCGATAGACATTGCAGCCATCTTGACCAAGAGTAGATTCCATCTCAAGAAACCACTGTCTTGGTTCATTTATAAGAAGTAACTCCTAGTCTGTGACTGTTTTTTTCATGAGATTGCAACAATTCAGTTGCATCTTCAGGCCTCACTTCTAATGCTATTTCTCTTGTATTTCTACCCCCTCTACAGTTATTTCCTCCACCGAAGTCTTGAGCTCTTTAAGTCCTCCAAGAGGGTTGGAATCAACTTCTTCCAAACTCTTATTAAAGTGGACATTTTATTCTCTTTCTGTAAATCACAGATATTCTTAATAACATCTAGAATGGTGACTTCTTTCCAGGAGGTTTTCAATGTACCGAGGTCCATCTAAGAATCCTAGTCCATGGCAGCTATAACCTCACAAAATGTATTTGTGAAATAGTAGGACTTTAAAGTAAAAATCATCCCTTGCTCCATAGGCTGCAGAATGAATATTGTGTTAGCAAATATGAAGACAACACTAATCTTGTTGTACCTGTTCATCAGAGCTCTCCAGTGACCGGGAGCACAGTCAATGAGCAGTACTATTTTAAAAGGAATCATTTATCCAGAGCAGTGGGCTTCAACTGTACGCTTAAAACATTCAGTAAACCATGTTGTAAACAGATGTGCTCTCATCAGACTTTGTTGTTTTATTTATAGAGCACAGGCAGAGTAAATTTAGTGTTATGATTAAGGGTCCTAGGTTTTTGGAATGGTAAATATTCATTGGCTTCAACTTTAAGTTACCAGCAACATTTACCCCTAACAAGAGAGTCAACCTGTCCTTTGAAACTTGAAGCCAGGCATTGACTTCTCATCTCTGGCTATGAAAGTATTAAGTGGCATATTCTTCCAAAATAAGGCTGTTTTATCTACAATGAAAATTCATTTTTTAATGCAGCCACCACCTTTCATTCTCTTAGCTAGATCTTCCAGATACCTTGCTACAGCTTCTAGGTCAGCACTTGCTGCTTCAACGTCACACTTTACATTATGGAGAAGCTTCTTTCTTTAAACTTTATGAACCAACCAAGGTCCTTTTCTTCATTAGTTTCCTCAAACAAGGATAGTTAGGGCCTTGCTCTGAATTAGGCTTTGGTTTAGGGGAATATTGGGGCCGATTTGATTATTTATCCAGACCACCAAAAGTTTCTTTATATCAGTACTAAGGGTATTTTACTTTCTTATCATTTTGTGTGTTCATCTGAATAGCACTTCTAATTTGCTTCAAGAGCTTTTTCTTTGCATTCACCACTTGGCTAACAGGTTCAATAGGCCTTGCTTGCAGCCTTCAGCATCCCTCTGTCACTCAGCTCAATCATTCTTAGTTTTTGATTGAAGTGAGAAATATTTACTCTTTCTTCACTCGAATACTTAGAGACCATTTTAAGATTGTTAGTTGGTTTAATTTTAGTATTGTTTTATCTCAGGGAATACGTTGGCCCTAGGAGAGGAAGAGTGATGGGGAAAGGCCAATTGGTGCAACAATAAGGATATACACAGCATTTATTAAGTTATCTGTTTTTGTATGGGTGCAAGTTTATGGTGCCCCGAACAATGACAGTAGTAACATGAAATATCACTGATCACAGATCACCACAACAGTATACAATAATAATTAGAAATTTAAAATATTGTGAGGATTACCAAAATGTGACACAGAGGCGTGAAGTAAGCAAATGTTTTTGGAAAAATGATGCAATGGACTTGCTTGACTTAGAGGTGCCATTAATTTTCAATTTGTAAAAAATGCAATATCTGCAAAGCACAATAAGAGGAGGTACACCTGCTTATATTTTACTTTTTTAAGAATAATATGAGGCTTTTGTTACACTCAGAATTTAAGCTGCTGGTAACTTATCCCTTTCTGAAACATGCGGTGTACCAAATACCACTGTCAGCATTTATATTATTATATATAACATAGGTTTTATTGGGTAGTGAAAATTAATTTTTATTTAAATAAATTTTTTTCTATAAAAAGATTTATTCTCTATTTTACTTACTTCATTTCTTTGAAAACCTACTGCAGATTCATAATTCAGTGAAAATGAATAGATTGTTAACTATAGGATTTCAGATATAAATTTCTTTTTTCTTTTTTTTTTTTTGTCCTTCTGTTTCCTATTCCCATTATTCTGAAGTTGAGTCCTGGTTTTAAAAATGTATTATTACTTTTGAATATAATAATCGTGCTTATTTTTCTTGATATTTCAGAAATAAAGAATAATAGTACTCTTTATGCTTCAGATTAAACCATGACTCCCCATTATTTTTTTCCTCTTGAATTTTCCTTCTTACCTCTTTTATATTTTCTTATTACTCTCAGTTTTTTTCCTTCCTAAACTCTGTGTACTCTGGCTTTTTCTGAGGTGCTGAACTTAATTCAATTTTCTCTCTTAAGTTCACACCTAACATTTTATTAGTTAAAGGTAATAATTTTCATAATTACTATTTTTATAATTTTTTATTTACTATATCTATAAATCTTACTTTTCTTGGATACCTTAATACTTTATTTCATCAGTTCCTTACAACTTCCCTCTTTAATACAAATAACATAAGTTACATAAGTCATTAATCGCTTTTCTCCTAAAGTATCTTTTTTCTTTTTTCTTTTTCTTTTTGCTAGGCAACTCCTTTGCAAATTTGCAGTGTATTTCTTATAACATTGGAAAGAACATTATATCATTTCTTTTTATTTTCTCTCACCCTGAATTAGGTTAGATTTTTTCAACAAATTATCCCTGGTTCTTATTCTTTCATATTTCTACTTTTAGATTTCAAAAATTGCATTTATTTTCCAATCTACACCATTTTTAGGAGATTGTGGACATAAATACAAAAATGCATAAATATAACAATCACTTATTGGTACATTATGTGCATTAACCAAAACTTAATTCTCAGATGCCTCTTGGAGAACTCCTCACTTTAAGAACTTCTGTTATCACCTTAAATCTAATTACTGTGGCATTTACATCAACAGCTATTACCTTTTTTTCCTATTATCCAATTTATGTCTCTAGATATAATCAAGTCATATCAAAATTAATTGGCTAAAGTGGACCCCATCCTCCCATATTCAATGGTTCTCTTGGTGTTTCCAATTTTCTTCTGGGCTTTAGAGATCACAATCTTAATTTATGTTTGACTTCTCCAATTCTTTGTGCCTCTACTTCTGAATATTTTAATTTTTTCTGCAGTGTCTTTTGGATTCAGCCCTTTTTCTTTGAGTAGCCTCTGTACCACAGCAGAGCCATGGGTTACCTCAGTTGTAATGATGGCAGTCTTCTCCCTTGCCTCTTTGCTGTCATCATCTTATTTATCCAGTTTGTGAAAACAATATTGAAAGTTGAAGGAATAAAGCTTGTTATTAAAGAGGCAGAGAGAAATCTAATGCTGTAAATGAGAGGCAAAAGAAAGGTATCAGTCATATGGTCAAGAATAAAATTTGAAAGAAAAAGAATAAAGTGATAATAAGCAAGCAATTACCTTGGAGAACAATGGATGATCAAAGTAGGATCAGGAAAATGAAGATGTGGGGGAATATAATCTGGCCATCCATTCCTTTATCTATTTTAATAAAACAACACTTTAACATAGTCTCCACACATGATTTTAAAGTAGCTTTATTTCATTGATAGAAAGAATCTCAAGTTCTTCAGCCTACTATTCAGGACTTTATTTTTGCTCATTTTATCTCACCAACCTGATGTTTCACTATCTTCAACTGTGGATTTCCACTCTAGGCACATTATTACTGTTTTCACCACTAGTAATGGCAGTAATGTATAGTGAACAAGGATGTATGGAGTACTTTCACAAATATTACTTTATTTCACCATTCCTTCATGTACTCTGTTCATTGTCATCTATGATCTTTCAGAATGACAATATCCTCTCCATTCCCTCTGGAAATTTGAATTCTATATTCTATTTAAAACTCCCTCCTCTATGAATCATTTCTTCACATTAATTGTTATACTGTTATTAATACCTATCATTTATCACACATTTAAAATGTGATAACTCATAACTCATAACTTATAACTCATAAGAAACCAATTGGATATTATTAGTGTGATTTTATACCTATGGCAACTGAGGTCCAGAAAAATTACTTCTATTACTCAGGACCTTGTGATAAAGAGATGTTAGAACAAAGTTCTTGAACTTCATTCCTCCTGACTCCAAAGCAAGAGCATTTATGAACTATTGCAGACTCAAGTCATATCTCCATGCTCCATTATTTTTTATAAAAAATATATTTTTTTATTTTTTGAAATAAAATTTTTGCAACAAATGCTTGTTGAATGCAAAAGCATCCACTATTACTTAAAATAGTAATGTTTTCCCTATGTTTTTTATGATCTTTGCTATTTGTACATCTAATCTGTTGCTTTTAGCCAATGTCACATGGCAGGCACCTACCTGTTTTTATTTATCCATTCTACCATATAAGTACACTCAACTTGATCCCAACTTCCTGCACCAAAAATACTGCCATAGACCTACATTCACCTATATTCTTATGGATCTGCATGAGAAGTTCTTTTGAACCAAAATGACTGACTCATAAGATCTATTTACTATGTGTAAGTGGGACCAGCTACATTTCAGAGTGGCTGAACAGTCTCCATCTGCACCAGCAGTACATCTCCCATGTTCCCCTGTCCTTGCCAGCTTTCAAAATTATCCAGCTTTCTATGTGTTTCCCCAATATATGGGAGTAAAATGATATTTTCTTTCTTTAGTTTGTGTATTTCTTATTACTTATGAGTTGAGCATCTGTCTATGTGCTTGTTAGCCTTTTGCGTCTCTTCATCTCCACTGACCATTTTTCTGTTAATATCACTGCCTTTTCTTATTGATTTGTAGAAATTAATTGTATGTTCCAAACTTTAGACATTTCAAATATCTCCATCTATTAATTTAATTTTAGTCACATTAACTTCTGTTATACAATTTCTCTTCATCTTTCCATTTCCCTCACTCCTTCCTTTGCTTCATTCCTTTTCTTACCCTTTTCCTTCATAATCATTTTTATCTCCTTCATATTTAATGTGTTCTGGACTAACCATTCATTGATACTTAATCACTGAGTCATTTATGCCATCACAAATATTCCTTAAATGCACCCTGAAAAAAAGACTACGGACCATGTCCTAGAAATTTCAAGTGTTTTTGTTCCATCCCTCTCCCCAATGAGCTCTCTCTCTCTTTCTCCCTACCTCTCTCTCTAACACACATGCTAAATACAGTTTCTTAGTACTTATTAATGAAAAAAAAAATTGATGACTTTTTAAAAACAAGAAATATAAAACAGAGCTATTGAGGAAAACTATGTTGAAATTTCCAGGCAAATAATTAAAAGGAGATAAATAAACAACCAAATATGGCATTCAAGAAAAAATTATGATTAGCTGGTGACAAAATCTTACAAATTCATAGGTTTGAGTAATAGTTGAAAGTCTATACCATCCTTTATTCTGTAGACCCTGTCCTCTGCCTTTGTGTGTTATCACACTCCAGTAATATTTAACTAACACATGTTCCCAATATAGCTATAGCTGAAGAAATGGGAAAAGGAAGTAATAATATATATTGAACCAGAGAAATAAAAGACCATTTACACTTCATAATTTTCTACTGTGTAAAAAGAATATGTCTGATGATGGGGAAAGGGAAATTAAAATAAATTCTTAAGTACAAAAACAGAAAAGACAGTAAAAACTCTCAAATATCATGAGAAAAAGCACTGTAACCATAATACCACTTTTTGTTTGATGATTATGTATGATAAAGAATCCAGAAGTATTCATGTAGAATTGCTACTTGTAAAGTTATACTAACAATTTACCCTGAGACTCTTTTTTTCTTAGACAAGCCATGTACTGCTTTCACATTCTGTCTTGTAAAAATCATTAGGTGAACCTATAGTGGGACTTAAAGAAATTGAAGAATACACAATTATATATAGAACACTACAATCCTTTGAGTGTTTTTTAGAAGCTACTTGTGATGTACTACATTTATAAGCATGAAATTCATCACCAAAGAAATATACATAGTCACCTCATTGTTTTATATATTTGCCATTCCATAATATGCTAAAGCAGAAAAAATTTAAGCCACTTCTACAGTAAGGGTATACTGTACTACTTTGAGCTGTTAAATTCAGTCATGTATGAGATTAGGAGTTAGTATACTAGAAAATTCTTAGAATACTATAAAAATGATTATTTCACAATTTGCTAATATTCATTCCAAATTGAGTTTGCCTTCAAAGAACATAATATACCTATGTCAAAACTGGAACACAACAAACATTTCTTCATTGTCCTTTTTATCTCCAAATATTTTATACAGTTTTTTGTTTTTTTTTAAGAAAGAGAAAGATTGTAAGACTTGGAAATTTGAAATTCAATCTGCATGATTTCCCACTAGTTTATGAAATTACATATTGGATTATTCATTACAACTTTTTTATTCTCTCAAAGAAGAAAGAAAAATTTAATAAATCAACAGAAATCTTAGAAGTAGAGAGTCTCTGGAGAAGTCAACAAGATTCAGAGTTCAAATATGATTTTGAATATTTACACTTTGATTTTTTAAATTCATTAAGACTAGTAAACTGGTTTATTATAGTTAAGCATAGTCAAGTAACATTCATCAAACAATTATATTCTGAACACAAAATAACTTAAATATAAGAACTTGAAAAACTGAGTAGTTTTAGTCAAACACTCAATGTAATTAATGGTCATTGTTCAGAGAAGATATTGTTTTTAACCACCTTTCATTTTATTATGAAATCTTTCAAAAATATTTAAAGCCAATGTAGAATATTGTATTCATAGCCAACACTTTTAGAATATAAAAATGTTGTTCTTCATGATAAAAATTATTTTTAAAAGTAATGAAACAGATTACTTTAAAGCACTCTGTGCTTCCACTCTTCCATCTCTAGAAATAGCTACTTTTGTGACATTTGTCTGTCCGTTCTATCATTAAGTTTATATCCTTAAGCAACATGTAATATAATGTTAGCTTTTAAAAATGGAACCAGAGCTGCCATCCCAGAGTAACTGCCTTGCGCATCTTATTCCACAAACCTTCGGAATGTTAAAACAGGACAAAATAACATTTGAACTGGGCCTAAAGCAACACTGTGTCCCAAAGAACTGGTTTCAAGGATAACAAGAAAGCAGACATTATGACTAGAGGACTAATGACTACTGGACTGAAAGTTAAAAACATTCTTTAGTATTAGTTTTACTATGTTATGTTACCTGCACCAACACAAATGCCTTTCTTCTATTGACATAATTACTCTTTATCTTGTAAAAACCTCTTGTTTTTGTTTCCTAATTGGAGTGTTTTTTGGACTTCTGCCTAAATTAGTGCATGTAGAGTGGCTATTCTTATTGTTCTCAAATATCTGCTGCCTTTCATTTTAAAAATGTTTTTAAGCACAAGAACTATACATAGTCATATACATTTTATAACCAGCCAGAACTAGTGTTTTGTTTTTCAACTCAAAAATAAGATTTTGAGATTCATCCATAGTAGTATATATAGCTGTTATATGTAATAACTATTGTATATAGAGTGCTATATAACACTCTACTATAAAAAAAGATTATAGTTTTGTTAGTCCTCTCTTATTTACCATTATTGAAGTTGTTTCTAGTGTTTTGCTATGTCAAACATTGTTGTACTGAATGCTCTTATAATGTCCACTTGTGGAGATGTGCACAAGTTGAACCACATGTTCAAGTGCATGTGCATCTTTAGTTGCCAATTTTCATCTCCGTTATTGCCAAATATATCTTCAAAAATGTATAAGTATACATTACCATCAGCAGTTTATGAGAGTTCCTGATTCTCCAAATCATTGCTCGCACTAGAGAGAATAGTGGGTCAAATACGTGCTCCACCATTTATTAGCTGTTGACTGTGGAACATTAGTTGCATAATTTATCTGAGTCTCTGTTTCTCCCAGTGCAAAATGGGGATAATATCATGCACCTCTTAGAGTTTCATGATGATTGCATAAACTGGGGTTTATGAAAGTATGACAATAATTCCCATAAAAGTTTGCTATTATACCAATGTTCAGACTCTAATTAGTTGCCCTATATAATGGGTGTGGTTTTGCTGTTTTAATAAAATTTTCTCTCAATTTCTACATTTGTCTCATTATGGACTAGAGGTAGTTTGTCGAATGGCTGGCATCAGTCTATGAACACACCTTTGAATAGCACTTCTCTAAATCACTGAGTTATGTATTTTGCTTCTTTACATATTCTAGATACAACCCCTAACATGACACATGTTTTGGAAGTATTTTCTTCAACTTTGTAGGGTTTCTTTTTACTTCCTTGATATTGTTCTTTGAAGTACAATTTTATTTTATTAAGTTCATTTTCTATTGTTGCTTTTGCATTGATGTAATAAGTAAGAAATCATTGCCTAATCTAAGTTCACTAAGATACATTCTTTTAATAGTTGTATAGTTTTAGTTTTTAAGATTTGGACTTATGATACATTTTGAGTTAATTTTTGTACATGGTGTGAGCTTTCAACTTCATTCTTTTGCATGTTGGAATCCAGTTCTGGTGCTTTAGAAGACAATTCATCCAATATCTGGAGACTGGGCTTTCGGGTTAACTCCAAACTGATATGGTCCTCTCTTGGCTTCTGAATGGTCTGTTTCCATTGATGCTATGAAGCTGGCGAAAGGGCAATGGGATTGATACATGTTTAAACTCCACAAAGTTTGCTATTCTTGTTGATATTTAGTAGTTTTTCTTGAATAGACACTCATTGGATCATTACCAGACTTTAATTTCTAGACATCAGAAAATGATTATTTTGACCATTTTTTTTAATAGTTTTATTGTTTTTATGGAGGAGAGGATTTTGAAGGGTTCTTATTTCACCATTCAGGAACTGGTTCTCTACCTCTTTAACATTTAATGGTTTATGCTTTTCAATCTATACATTTATTGCCATAATATTTCTCTTCATTTATGAATTCCCTATTTGAAGTCTTGTTGGTCAATACATTGCATAATTATTATTTTTAGTTTTAAAGCATACAAGGAATTTAGCAGTTTTTATTATTGATCCTTAATTTTATTGCTTTTGGAGGATGTGTTCATTATTAGATTGATTCTGTGTTATCTCTTGAGGCATACCCTGTGGACTAGTACATAAGCATTTTGTTGTTCCAGGTGTGCTTAATTAGATCATATCTACTATTCTAATGGGTACAGGTTTTTACCTGTTTCTGGTGGGTCGAGCTCTTTGTTAATTTTGTTGTTCTAATCATTTTGTCATTATAATTTTTATCAGTTTGTGTAGGAGTTATGCTTAAAAATCTCATAATTTTATCAAATTCTTCATTTAATTCTGTGAGATTTTGCTTTATATATTTTCAACCTATATTATTAAGAACATACCATTTTAAGGGATTTTTTTGTTGTTGAATTGTCCTGTCATATAATATGATCCTTTTTATTTCTGTAAAAGTTATTTTTCTTAAAGTCTATTTTGGTTAAAAGCATTACTTTATTAATAATTCAAGAATCTTAACAAATATTTTAGAGCATATATAACCAAAAAGGTAATTTTATTTAAAAATCGAGACAGTAAAACCTACATAGTTTTAGTAACTTTCCTTTATTTGTACTAGGTAAAAGTAGAATCCAGGCCTTCTGCTGTAGAACTCCTTTCTATCTCAGTTGTAACAGACTAGTCAGTAATTTGCTGTTCAAAGAATATACTTTCTCAAATACAACCTTCCAGTAAGAGCAGTAAGTGATCGCTTAAATATTGCTATAGCAGAAATATGAGTTCTCCTGAAGGGAGAAGCCTGTTTTACAGTGTCTGTCCCACCGAAGCACCTACTCAGCATGTGTGTCACACCTAAACAGAACTGTTTCACTCATGTTTCCAAGTAACTGGAAATGATCACTGATTTTATTATAGGTATAATTGTTATTCTTAAGGACTAATCTTAACAGGAGAATATATATAAATGCTAAAAAATTGTACCAAAGCAGAATAAAGTAAAGATTAACTTTGTCCCCACTGCCGAATCCTGGCTACCAGTTCCCATGGCAGAGGTAACAGCATTCCCTCTTGACTCCTTCAAGAAGTATTCTATGATTTACCTTTATATAGATAGAAAAACATTCTATTTTTTAACTTAAATGATAGCATAGCATGTGAACTGTTTGCATCTTGCTGTTTTCAACTTACAAAATATTGGGAATTATTCCATATTAGCACACACATATCATTCACATTGATTTCTGTGGCTAAATAACATTACACTGTATGATTGTACCACACATTATTTATCTGGCCACCTATTGATAAACATTTATGCTGTTTTTAATCTTCTACTACTATAAACATCATTACAAATAATTTCCTTGCTCATCTGCCATTTTTGTATATAAAATCATGTCTTTAGAATAAATAACTTTAGACAAATGGGCCTAGTTGGTCAAAGGATATAAATACACACACACACAAACACACACACACATATATATACATACATATCCACAAGGTTTGTCCAGAAGGCACCCAGCAACGTAATGTGAAAAATAGAGAAATTTATTGAAGAAGATACAAGATCTAAGAAACATTGACCCTGGCTGGTGTGGCTCAGTGGATTGAGTGCTGGCCTGCAAATCAAGGGGTCACTGGTTTGATTTCCAGTCAGGGCACATGCGTGGGTTGTGGGCTGCGTCCCCAGTGCAGGGTGACACCTGAGGGACAGCCACACATTGCTTTTTCTCTCCCTCTCTTTCTCCTCACCTTCCCCTCTCTCTAAAAAAAAATAGATAAATTTTTTTAAAAAGAAACATCGTACATGGGACAATGATGCCTCAGTCTCCTTCAAAGTGGGCACCTTGAGACCTCACACTGTTGTCCCAATGTCCTGGCTTATTTTCCTGAATCTCATCAACAGTCTGAAATCTCCTCCCTTTCAAAGGTGATTTTAGTTTTGGGAAAAGTCAGAAGTAGTGGGGCACCAAATCTGGGCTGCAATGGAGCTGAGTCACCTGGATGATTTGATATTTAGCCAATAAACTTGGCACCTGACAATGCATGAGCAGGCACAGTGTTGTGATGAAGGTGCCTATCACTAGCTGCCCATAGTTGCAGCCTTCTAAATCATCTGGTTGGTGTCTGTGGAGTAATATTTAAGCTTAATGCAAAATTGGATGCAGACTTGTTGCTCTACTCGCTCATTTTGAATATGATGGTCAGACAGTACACATGCTCACTCAGTGGTGTCTACCACCCCCACTGACTAGTACAGTGAAGCCATCATTGTTCATGTGTGCGCATTCCAGTCCACTTTCCTTGGCTTCCAGATTACATGGATATTGTGCAAACTGCTCTTGTTATGTCAACAGTGGTTGGACTTTTTTGTGGACTCATCTTGTATATATACACAAGGGACATGGATACACACACACACACACACACACATTTTTGGTGGTATTTCCCAGTGGCTCACCATTTCGATTATAACAGTTTATATTTCCATTTCAATATATCAGAGTAGCTTTTGTCTAATAATAATTTTAATTATTAGTGTCTTATCAGATTTTTTATTGTTTTAAAATCCACTTATTATTTTATGAGAGAAACTGATCACTTTTTAAAATGTAAAGTTGTTTATATTTTTTTATTAATTGTTGGTTAAATACCCTTTGCCTATTGCTTTTCTTAATTAACAGGAGCTCATGTGTATTAAAGAATTTAGTTCTTTAGTATATTGTAGATATTTTATCCAGTGTGACCTTTGACTTTTTTATACTGTTTTAGCCTTGTAATTGTTAAGTGTATGTTAGATGTTATTCTTTCTTTTAGGCTTTCTGTGGTTTGTATCAAGCTCAGACAGGTCTTCCTCATTCTGAAGTTCTAAAAATGTGTTCTGTGTTTACTCCTAACATTTTCACAGTTTCATCCACTACATCAAAATTTTTAAACCATCTTTTTTTGTATTAAGTCAGAAAATCTTCCAACTTAATTTCTTCTCCAGGTGCCCTAAAGCTATCATAGTTTTCAGCCTTATAGTCGATTATGGATCATAACCAAAGTATTTTTCTATTGAAACAGTTATATATTTTAATGCCAATTAGAGTAAGTCACTATTATATATTTCTTCTTGAATTTTTCTGGTGAGGTACACTTTTTAAACTTCATCTTTAGACTTACCTGACATTATTTTTAAAGAATGGCATTTGCAATTGTTTTTCATCACAGAAAATTTATAAATTACTTTAAGCAGAAACCAGATCTATGGGATAGTATGTTTTTCTATCTAACAATACTATACACTTTTCCATTTGTTGATATCTTTATTCCTTTCATTAGTGTTTTAAAATTTCTTATATGCTCTTTATTTTTTAAAATAATTTTATTCATAATGTCTTTACCTTTTATTGTTAGGGTTGCTAATGTCTATTTGTTTTGTTTGTTTGTTATTTTGTCTTTTCAGAAGCTGTTGTATGTAGGAAAATAAGTGATTTTTGCCTAAAAGAATCACTTATTTGGGGGGAAGAGCATATTTGCCTGTAATATGCTCTTCCCCCATCCCTTTTGCTGGTATCCACTGTTCAGTTTTCTGTCTCTGTTGTTATGCCTTTTTCAGAATGTCATAGAAATGAAATCACATAGTATGTAGGCTTTTGAGCTGGGTTTCTTTCACTGAATATACAGCATGCCTGTCTGTTTCTTCATTCACACCCTCCTCCTCGGTCTTTATGGTGCCAGTGGGCTAAGAGGAGGTCCTGAGACCAGTCTGTTACTCTATCCCACTTTTTTTCAAAGAGCGATTGTGGGGTTTTCCCCTTAGTTCTCAGAAAATTTGTGAGAAATTTTCTCTGTCAACCATCCTTTACATCTACTGGTTTCTAAGAGCTGCAGACATTCTTTCAGAAACTTTCTGCAGTTTGAGTGCATTCACCAGCTTTTCTTCTAATACCATGGGGGTCTAGTAATAGATGTCTTCCTGTGTTAGTGAAGATGGAACTTGCATTTTTTCTTTCTTTTCTTTTCACTTCTCTCTCTCTCTCTCTCTGTCTCTCTCTCCCTCTCTCTTTCTGGATTCCTTTGTTCTTCTGGTGAGCTATCCTAGGAAAGAGGCAGCAACACATTACCTTGCAATTTTATAACTATATATCCTTTTATTGGTATTAAATATAAATTTTTCTAGCAAATAGCTGCTACAACAATAATTTAGTTGTTGACTAAGGGCAAACTGTAACCCAATGGACGAGGAAGCTGTTTAGAGCTGAAATGTCATTAGTGTGAAAATATGAGAGGAAATAGCTGGCTTCCTTTAGCTGTATCATCATTCCAGCCTTTTCTCTTATGCAGTATTTCTTTTGTTTATTCCACTGAGTAATCTTGGGAATGTAATATTTATCATAATTATTAACATATATTAAGTATTCATACTTTAATTATCGATTTCCATAACTCAATATGTTATACATTTTATAAATGAAAAGTATTGAGGATCAGTGAGTTTAAGTAAACTAAAATTTACACAGCCAGTTGGTAGCAGTGCTCCATTTTAAACCTGCATTTTCTTACTCCAAATCTGTTACTTTTTGACTGCATCTCAGTTACCTCCACATTTGTATTTACTGTGATGGTTTTCTGCTTACAAAACAAGTTTGCATACATTATTTAATTGGATCTGATAACAGCAGTTTAAATTAGATTGAAAGTAGGTTATCATTAACCCCATTTTCCAGGTCAGGGCATTTAACTTCTGAAGAGATAAAGAATTTTTCAAAGGTAGACAGTTGTTTCATAGCCAGAGGAGAAAATCAAATAGGGTATCTTTCTTTTAAATAAGTTGGGTATCTTTCTTTTCATTAAATTAGGCATCTTTCTTTTAAATAACTGTATATCCAACACAATCATTTTACATTAATATCATACATTCTGGGTTTAAAATGTTGAGTACTTATTCTATTCGGAGCTATTTGAAGCTAGTTATTTTGTGCATGTTTGGTGTCTTGTATTTGTTAGCTATTGCCATAGTAATGTTATGCAATAAATACCAATACTGTACAATAAATAACCACAATACCTAAAGTAATTACAATACACGTAATTTTGGCTCACAAGTTCTCAGGCCTTCCGAGCGATTCCTGTGGTCTTGGCTGGGCTCACTCACTGTGCAGTCGGCTTCAGGTGTATCAGGTGGTTCTGCCGGTCAGGGCAGGGTTCTCTCCCACGCCAGCTCTCAGCTAGTTTCTGGGGATGTATTCAGTTTCTCTCCACATTTATTCATTCAAAAAATAGTTAGTGAATGTGCTAGAAAGAGCTTGTAAAAATAGAATTGTGTCCAATGGAAAAAAAATAATAGCAGCAATTCCCTTACAATCAAAGGTTACCAGAATAGGTTCACATCCTTCTCAATCTAAAACCTCCTACCTATTATATCTTCCCCGGTGCTAAGTTTTAGGGACATCGTAACAATCAATACAGACAAGATCTCTGTTTTCATAGAGCTTATTATCTACTGAGGGAAATAAATGACCAACAAGAAAATACTGATTTTTTTAAATATACTTCAAACAGAATAAATAGGCTATGGTGATATAATAGAGATGGGTCTTAGGCAACTAATCAGGAAAGATCCTTCTGTAAAGATGAGATTAATAAGAACAGTAAAACTGGTTGTAATTTACAGAAACCCAGTTCAAATTAATTTGAATAGGTACGTGCATTGGCTTACATATACAAAGCATGAGACATACATAGAAGATTTGAAGGAGGAAACTGGTCTTATGGATAATTGGATCTATAGATTTGAAAGTTCTTAGAACACGGTCTCTGTCCAGATGATCTCTGCTTCATTTTGTGTGACTTCTTTTCTCTTCTGCAATACTACAGATGGACTTTTTCAGGCTACAAAAACATTTACACTGGCAACATTAGCCTTAGGGATTTGTGACCTAAGAGGAAAAGAGAATAGTTCCCCCCCACCAGCTTGAAAACTTCTCTCCAAGTTTATAAACCTATTAACCTGACTTAGATCTTATATCCACCTCCTGGACCAGTCACTACAAACAGGTTTGCTCATATTCAGAGGATGTATCTAGACCTGGGACAAGAAAACCAGTTTCTCTAAAGGAAAGTTCAGAGAGGTGGCACAAACATGAAATGGGGGAAATCTTTGTAAGCCTGCGTCTCTCCCTCAAAAATGTATTCATCAAGTAGAATTCATGTCTAGCTTACATTAGTATGTTAGACAGTAATTGGTACTGAACTTGATGCACTTTTTGAAATAATAACATAACTTTTGTAACTTTCAGCTATTGAAACATTTTTTAGGTAAAAAGAAATATATATAAAACTTTAATCTTATTTCTGTTTTCAAAGCTTCTCCCTCTTCCTCTACTCCCAGGCTTAAAAACTAGTGGAGAATAGTGTGCTCATGACTTTCTTGGACTGTGGAAAATGCTAAATCTTCATTCTTATGGGGGTCACTGCTTAACTTTATGTGCATCAACTCTTTTCATAGAAAACCTCTTCTTGTTTATCTCTCTCCTTCATGGATCTGTAGGCATGTGATGAGCTGTGAATGGAGAGCTAGTTCTAGCTAAATCTTAGCAATTTCTGTGGTGTTTCTGGGGTTTATATTGTCAGCAGAAACTCCATGAAAGCAGAAAATCTCCATTATCTTTGAACTGCAATAATTGTATTCTTGTACTCTTTAATAAAATCAGGTATATAATAATCTAAGAAAGAAAAACACATTTATACCTTATTTTAATAAATATACATACACCTAAGTTTTTAAACTTTTTTTAAATTTTAGGTTAAAATAAATTGCTTCTTAAAGACAGAAAATGATATAATAAGTTGTACTTTTAATGAATGGATTTTGACTTCAAAGATTTTATTCCAATTACCAAAGTACATAAATATTTTCATAAGTTTATTAAAAATTAATTTAATTTCAGATCCTTTCGAAGCATTCATCATCTTTTCTATTCGCCATGAAATCAGAAGGATTGATCTTCATAAAAGAGACTACAGTCTACTTGTTCCTGGATTGAGAAACACAATAGCTCTTGATTTTCACTTCAATCAAAGTTTACTTTATTGGACAGATGTTGTAGAAGACAGAATATATCGAGGCAAGCTTTCTGAGAGTGGAGGTATGTATGTTAGAATTTTGACTCACTGTTTAGATTAATTTTTAACTGAAATATCAAGAAAAATATGTTGTAATCAAAAGGAGTTTTGGTTAATCTTTGGTTTTTGTTTCTTTGTTTGTTTGCTTTTAATCTCCTGACTCCTACATGTAAAACCAGCCATGTCACATATATGCATGAAGATACATTAGAGGAGTGTGTGGTGAAGGCCTGTGCTGTTCTCTTCATTTTTAAATTGAGAGCCTTTTCATTGCTATGTGCTGAAGAAATTTAATTATAAGAAAATAAGCCCTGGTTTGTTTGGCTCAGTGTATTGAGTGCCAACCTGAGAATCACAGGGTCACCGGTTCAATACCTAGTCAGGGAACATGCCTGGGTTGTGGGTTAGGTCCCCAGTGTGGGGCACATGAGAAACAATCACACATTGATGTTTCTCTGCCTTTCTTTCTTCCTTCCCCTCTCTCTAAAAATAAATAAAGTCTTAAAAAAAAGAAAAGAAAATGTTTTCTACATACAATAGTTATATTTGAGTTAAAATAATTTGTCTTTTATTTTGTTATAATCTTTCAGCATATCTCAAAGAAATTATGAAGAAATTTTTATGAAGCTAAATATTTTTGCCATATTTAGAATCATCTCTTCAATCTAACCGAGGCCTTTCTTAACTAGCATGACTTTAAGATAAATATATGTAATACTTCTCTTGATTATGTTATATGTGTATAGCATTTCAAGGGTCAGATATTTCTATCAAAGTCTAAATTCCTCCTTAAATCACTGTAGTGATTTTGAAAAAATGATACCATTTAAACACACAATATAGTTATGACGGGTGAATTTGTGTCCTGTGTCATTGCAAGATTCTGATTTCAAATTATGGGGTTAGATGGTTGACTATTTTAAAAAAATACGCTTAAAATATCTAACTATAATCACTGGTAATATCATAAACTATGAAGAGTTATTTTATGAGAAAAAGTAGTTTTAAAATGTTATTTTTCAATTGTGGAAGAAGTGGATAAATAAGAGTGCTGGTGGACATCAACAAATTTCTTATTTTTATTTAGACCACACTAATGCCTTCTTCTGTTATTTGCAAATGTGTAATATCTTGCAAATCTTATATCCTGAGACAGGGGTAAGAAGTGCATGATTCGGGGCTTATCGTTGTTCAGGTTAAAGGCAGTAAAGCTACTGTTACATCTGTCACACTTCTAAAAAGAGTGAGTGCTGATTAGTTGTAAGGTTGTTGCCCCAGGTAAACTTTTCTCTTTATTCTGCCCATGAAGATCAACATTTAAATTAAGTTACACTGATTTTAACCAGCACATCATTATTGTTCCCACAATCCTTTGTTCTGTCTAAAAAGTCAGAAACGAGAAATAATATTTTTGCCACTGAAATGTTATTATTGTTCTTTAAACTTTATATTCCACTGTCAATGAAATAACCCAAAAGATTAAAAATTTCTAGTGGGAAAAATCAATTAAATCTAAACCTGGGACCTTTTCAGTTTCTTTGCGTCAGGTATTACTTTTACACTCTCTCTCAAAGTTAATAAAATGTTGAAGTACTTGGTACTGCTGATAAGTAGACCTTTTCCTGCATGCTTAACATGTTCCTTAAATGGGTACAAGTGCTTTTCTTCCCTTTTGTTGTAGGTGTAAGTGCCATCGAAGTGGTTGTGGAACATGGCCTGGCTACCCCGGAAGGACTGACGGTCGACTGGATAGCAGGCAACATATACTGGATAGACAGCAATCTGGACCAAATTGAAGTGGCCAAGCTCGACGGCTCCCTAAGAACCACACTAATAGCAGGGGCCATGGAACATCCCAGGGCTATTGCTTTGGACCCAAGATATGGGTAACGAAGTTTAACTTTCACATACCCAGTGTGGCATAAAGATATAATTATTCAAATGAACGTTGAATTAATTATCCCATAAATTATGAGTCCAAGTGTTTATTTTGTACAAGTATATACACATATGTGTATGTGAAATGTATGTGTTTATATATAAGTATACATATATATCCATATACATATATATGTTTATATGTCTGTGTGTGTGTGTGTGTGTGTTTATTACCTTGAGTTTGGTTATAGGATTTTTATATAGACATTTTCAGAGGATACAAATGTTATTTTTTTAAACAAACACAGGCATTAGGCAGGTCTTATTGAAAACTATTGCAACTCTAATTTTTGAAGCAGTAATTTAATGAATCTCTCTTTGATCTGCCGAAAATGCTGTAATTGTATCTAATGGTTGCAAATCACAGGGCCAGTCTTGGACTCAAACAGTCACAGATGTTAACCACCTCAGCCTTCATTTATTTTGTATGTACTTGGAATCACTTTACAAGAAAATTAGAACAAGCTTGAAGGAGTCCATTGGTGAGATGCTGAATATTGGAGCATTTGAAAGACAAGGCACATGATTCCGGAGAACAAGGTCGGAGGCTGAGTTAGTGTCCCTCCTGTTGCCCTGTGTGTTCCTTTGTGAACGACCGGAAGAGCGTTCCGGTGGGTTTGGAACCAGAGAAGGAGGGCTCCACTTCCTGGTCAATCACATATTCTCTGGAGAAACTACTCGAGTACAGTATCTTCCCTTAGATTTTAGTTTTCTCTTTTGCAAATCATAGATAATGATGATGATGATAACATTTATTTATCATTAGGTTGTTTTTTGAGAAGACAGTAAATACATGGGAGGTAATATATAACTAATATATGTGAGAATGCTTTGTTAGTGCTGTTAATTATTTATTTTCCTGGTAATTATTTCATAAATCCAAAACCATTGTCAAGTCTAAAAGGTAATAGAAAAAATATATATTTCTTGGCTCTGTACCTTTATGTAATACAGAGTAAAGGGAGCACTGGTTGGATTGGACAGTGGACCAGTGAATTAGATACAGAAGAGAGAAAAGGGAGCTTCCTGTTTAGTCAGCTTCCTGGCCACACTGACTGCCTTGTGCTCTGGTTTATGCTCAAGGCCAGAAATCAGTAGATCGGGAAGTTTGTTTGTTTGTTTGTTTTTCTTTTCCTCACTTCAGACACAGAAATTAAAGGGGCAAAGCAGCTTGTCAAGAACAGGGCTCCAAGCGGACAAACCTCATTGAATGTGCTTGCTTACCCTTCCACAGGGTTTTAAATTTATTTGAGTTAGTTGCCAAAAGTTAAAACACTGAGGTATTCTGCATATAGCTGTGAATTTCTGTCTTTTGAAAAACTAGGGAGATTTGGCAGCACTGAGCAGAACAGTAGCTGTATCTTTTAGCTTAGAGGTATATTCTCAGTTTACACAGCTTACACTTTCCCATTTCACTCATTACCTCCTATAATAACAATTAATTCACAGGAGGAGATGTGCCATGTTTATTGAAAAATCCCTCCTTTTCAAAGAGACTATTTCCGAGGTTATAAATAGATTGCTGATCCTGACCTTTTACTCCCTAAAGAGATTCAGTGTCAACAGAACCTATAATGCTCCGTGTGACAGCTGCGGGTGTGAAATTTTCACCTATTATACCTATCTAAGTTGCCTCAGCGCCTTATCTGCATGAGAAACTTTCTGCATAAGGGAAAAGCAGTATTTTAGAGAAAGCTGTAGTTTTAGCATTTATAAAAATAAGAAAACTGTGAAAGCCTCCCAAATTACAATAGGCACACAGAGAGGAAAAACAAAAACCAAAAACCAAACAATGATATAGATGTATGAAAGTTTTAAAAACGATCTGATAAAACAAAACAGTAAAGCTGGGAGTTGAAATTTCATTTTCTACAGCTTCAAAGTGATAACACTTAGGATAAACATAGTCCGTTTAAAGAATAACCAAACTGAGAGGAGAAAAAGGAAACATAAACAAAGGACACACAACCCCCAAATACCATTTAAGTAAAAATATCAGAGACTATTTTAGTGATATAAAGGGATCTTCAGAAGGAAAATATCCTCTAAGGCTGAAAGTTAGAACAGAGCAAGGCTGTGAGCAGGGAAAACTTGGTAATGCTTCAGAGAAAGTTGATGCCTTTTGTTATTAACAGCTACTATGATATTGTCAGGCTAATTGATATAACTACAGTAGTAACAATTCTTTTTTTAAAAGGGTGAAGAAATAACACTTACAAATTCTTTTCTAGGATACATGACCAAAATTTCAAAGTTCTGATGACAGTACTAATTTATTCAAACCTAGGAACAAATTGAAAGGTCGACAGGTTCGGGTTGTTTGATATAATAGAACTTTTATTCTTAAAATTATTTTATAGAGTCTCGATACAATTAGGAAGTCAGGTTTTTATAAACACTGTCAAAGTCCAATAGTAGCAATTAAATCTTAAAGTATAGTTTAATTATTAAAGCATATATGTTTTATCGGATATTTTGGTAAAAGTACATAAATATTTTTAAACGTTGGACCTTTCATAAGGTGGGCTGAGAGCATAGTAAAATTAAGCATGCGCATGCCCACACTCACATACATTTAACGGCAAAGCCAAGCTAAGCACAAGTAAAACAACATTGAAAAATAATTTCTGCTATTAACATATTCAAAATGAAACATAAGATGTCCCCTTATTTCTCAAATTATTCATGAAATACATAAGGAAGCAGTGGGCCAAAATTGATAGGAGTGCCAAAGACATTAACACATCATTTGAAATATTTTATTTTAGGATAAATCCATGATGATTTTTTGAGAAATATTATTTGTATAAACACTGTTACCTGTCCTAGTAAATCGTAAACTTCCTGATGGTAGGCAAAGTTGCTTCCAAGTCTATGAAATTCTTCACTGCTCTTGGTATATATAATGGTGTTCAATAAATGCTCTTGGTATATATAATTGTGCTAAATAAATTAATGCATGCATATGAATAGCCTTTGTTTAAATGTAACATAAGAATTCAAGGATATACCTTAAAATGTGATCTATACAGTAAAAAAAAAAGTTAAAAGCATAAATTTTGTTCATAAAAAAAAGAAATACAAAGGGATTGCAACCAGCCACTTTGCTTCCTCAGCACCGCTGAGAAACAGCGAGCACAGGGTATAACATTAGCCCCATAAACACATGCATTATGGAAGGTTCCTAGAGTAACCGAGGTCTTTGTGACCTAGTTTACAGATACCAAAACAGAAGTGTGTTTAATTGAATATTTTTCATAGAATCCACTGGCCTTCATTTTGCATAATAAAGTATATTTCCCCTCATGCTAAATTCCTTTAGTATCCTGGGTTTGACTCAGTATCCCAAGTGACTAGTTACTCCAAGATGGAAAATTGGGAAACTTAGGGAGGAGACATTTTTTATTCATTCCATTTTAAGGAAATTTACTTCTTTCTAAGGTGACCTGAATGAGTACGTGTGTCCCCTCTAAATATCAAGCTTATTATTGAGAATAACAAGCACCAGAAAGTTCTAAGTCAATCCAGCAGCACTCATCCTAGTTCTTCAACTTCCGTTGCCTTTATTCTTATGCAGCTGTGTGGTGTCTTCCTGCTCCATTGCTGGTATTTAGTTTTCCTTTGTTATAATAACTGGGCTCTCCTATAACAATTGCAATTGGCCAAAGCAGATATAGTAATTGTGAAGATTAGTAAGACATCTAAATAAAATTTTAATATTATCTGGGAGTGTTCTTAAACAAAAATAATAAAAGCATTTGTTTTAGGAGACCTAAAGATTATGGACAAGTAGCTTCCTTTTCTGCCAAGATCATTTATTTTCACCTTCTGCAGCTTGACCTGATATATGGTAAAGGCCTTTCCGTGCTACAATTTGTTCATGGTCTATTGACCCAATTTAATCCTGATAGACTAACCCATGAATGCAGGAACTGTTGAATCAGTACTGTATCTCTTTTTGAAAAGCAATGTGGGTGAACATTTTCATATGTCCTATAAAAAAGGATGTTCAGTCTTACCATTTGTGAGGAAATAATGCAATCATTGAAATGCTAATACATTTGAACAATAAAAAGAAAGTAATATGAGAAAAACATTCTTTTGAAATACCACATTGTGAAGTATACCTAAGAGTGCCTAGATTTTTATGAAACAATGATCCTTGAAATCAACTTTTTAAATTGATTGTAAACTGACTTATGGCAAGGTTAAGAGCACTTTTAGGAGAACTAATTCCAGAACATGTTATTTTATAAGAAATGTTGGAAATTTCCCACCTGAATTGATGAGAGACTAGGACCATAGTGCCGACTAAAGAAGAACACCGTAATGTGGCTATATTTAATAAAGAAATGAAGGGATCACTTATTTGAGAATGCTGAAAATTGTCCCTGGTCATATTTTTTTGGTCCACTGGAAACATCTATTAAACATCCCCAGTGCCTATTTTTGGTAAACTTACACATAGAGTACACAGATTTACAGGGCTGCAGATACGTATGTTCAAACTGCTACAACCATATAAGGCAGAACTAGGTAGAAAAAAAGTTACAAGGGAGACACCAGATCTCTCTCCATTTGTCTAGACCTGGTGGTGGCTTATCCACAGGTACTCAGAGCATCTATGACTCTCAAACTCACTATATTTGTTTTCAGATATTATTTATACAAATCTTTTTCAAATTTGCAAATCTCTCTACCTTGTCAAGGAATCACCATAAATTTGAGTGATGCTATGTTGGTTTTGTTTCTATTTTAAATATTATTTTCAATACTAAGTTTATAGGGATGCTAAAAATAGCAACTAGCATCAGTGAAGAGATGTATGCAACCAATTAAATTTGATGTAAGACATCTAATTCATTTCATATTGACTGTTTAAAAAAAATCCAACTACTTAACTACTGTAGCCTACTAACTTTATATCAGCTAAACTTTGTTTCATTTTAACTGGCAACATATTTTATGTACTTACCTATATTTATCTCTATATCTATTTTTCTCTTTTTCTGTATAGGTGTGTCTGTGTATGTTAGTTTATGCCTATATTTCTAGATTAGTATTTTTCATACAAAACAATTCTATCTTTGAACATTAGTCTTTTCAGGAAAATATTCCTAACAAGATTTTATAAATGATCTCTACTACCTTTTTAAATTTTTACCAATTTATTCAATTTTAGTTATAAACCTCTATTATCAGAATTTTCTGATAAACAAAATGAAAGGATTCACATGATAAACTCCCATGCATCTATCACAATACTTAAACAATTATCAATACATTGTCCTCTGATATATTCTTTCCCAACAATTCGCTTAATTTATTCAAATAATTGGTGGTTAAACAATGAATAATTTCAATGTTGTTTTTATGGATATGGTTCCACTACCAGGAATATGGCAACTCCTAAAGCTACCCATGAAATTAAATGTTTAAAAAATATTTAAACTCATTATTTGAGAGTCATTCTATGACATAAACCTAATCTTAAGACTCACTCCTCTGAATTCTTTTCTCATGGCTTTGACTCATGGTTACTTTAAAATACTAATCTATGTTCACATACATGTTATTGTAACATTTAAACATTGACTTTAGCATTAATTATAATTCTCTTCATTTCTTTAACAGTTTGGAAAGGTTTTTAAATTTTGCCTTTAAAATATTATCTATGAATGTATGTGTCTGATTGTGCAAACACAAATATTTTCTATGTGATAGCCATCCTATGCACTAAGTTGTTTACATCCACTACCTCCTGCAATCGTCCTCACAAGTCTGTTATGCTTTTCATTCACGCAAGAGATAATGGAGCCTGAGATTAATTATGCTTCAGTGATAGTCCCAGCCTTGACTCCAAGTTGGTCTGACAGAAAAACATATACAATGCCACCATTCAATATTGATACATATTATTTAATTCAATTTTTTGAATTTCCATTTTAATCAAGGTCAATATCTTCCTTCCCTGTTCACCATACTCTTTTAGCACATATACTAAATTGATTATATAATGTTTTGAATTGTCTGGTAATTGCCTCATATTTGCAATTGCTATACTCCAAAAAAGACTAAATGCTTCTCAAAAATTGGAGACAAAATGAATATTCACTTCACATCACCCACCATTTTCTTAAATAGACATCATAAAAAAAAAAGCAAAAATAGGTTTAATTGGATTTTAAATTTTGTTCCAAAGGACTGTTTTATTTTCTAAGGTAATCCATCAAATTCTTATTTTCAAGGATCATGCAAAATGATGGAAGAATTGAAAAATAGCAAACTATATGTAATGATAAGAAATAATAAATTTAAATTTACCAGTAACTATACTACTGCTCACCACAATGTTTTCAGAACTAATAATAAGAAAATGTGCTGGCCTGCCAGTTTATCTCAGTCCTCCATGTTCTTCGTTACCAAACCCCCATGCTCTCCGTTGGGTTCTGCTGCCAAAGTAGAGAAGGCGACCAACCATGCTCCTACTTCCATATTAGTTGTTTCCCCTTTGTTATTTTTTTTTAATGACATGACATTAAAGAGTTAGGTGTTAAAAGCATAAGGACTTAAATGAAGATGTCTCCTTTCCCATTTCCATCTGCCACTTGCTAGCTATGTAACCGTGATCCAGTAATTTAACTTCTGTAAGCTTGTTTTCTCATCTGTAAAGCAATGATAACCAGTCATAGTCTCATGGTTGGGCAAATGAGATAACTCATATAAAGCTGAAAATAGTAGTTAGCATGTAGTAAGCACTCTGAAATATTAGCGGTGGTAATAACTGTGGAACTGTTGTGTAATTCTGTTCTATAAAAAACTATAGAAACATGCATCAGCAGTTTAGGCCACTGCCAATTAAACATAAACCATCAATTACCTAATTGCCTTAAAAATCAAAGCAGGGCACACGGCATTGAATGCCTATTGTGTGGAACTGTTTTTATATCATGAATTTCTAGAGTTACATATTTTATTTAGTTCAAAAGAGAAATGATCTTTAACTTAAAATGGTGTATTTGAACAATCACATTTGTATATATCAAAGTATATGATTTGCTTCTAATTTCTGTCCTAGATCCTTTGTCGTATGATCTGTTCCACCTGTGTGAATCTAAATATCATCTCCATACTGATAACTTCCAAATGCATGTCTTCAGCCCTGCCTTCTTCTCTGAACTTCTCCCTGACATACCATAGAGTTCCTTGAACACCTCCTTCTTGATGTCTTGAAATCTCAAGATCAAAAAAAAAATTAAAACTAAACTTTTGATTGCTATCCACACTCAATTACTAGGTCTTAAAATCTGTACCCCCTCATTTTTACCCATTTCACTCAACGTATTCTTGCATGCCCTCTCCCTATCCTCGCTCTGACTTTGCTGAAACAATAAACTGACAGTCACCTCTGATTCCATGCTCTGCCTCGGGTCCTATTTCCAATCATCAGCTAGTCCTGGCAATTCTACCTTCACAAATACATCTTGAAACCATTTGTTTTTCACCAATGTTACCACCATATTCCATCTCAACCACTACAGTCTTTGGCTGTCCTTTTGGAGTGATCACCTGACATAACCATACTCTTGCCTCACTATCATCCATTTATTAATGATGTATTATTTCTCTCCTGCTTAATTGTGCTGCTTATTCTCTTACAATAAAACCCCAAATAATTGCTTTATCCTGCAATACACATAAAATCACCCTCAAACTTCTTGTTTTTTGCCTCCCTCACCATATTTCTGATACACTGGCCTTATTTCAGTTCCTCAAGTTTACCACACTTTCCCCCCATTAGGACCTTTGTATCTGCTGTGTATTTTCATTGGCATGCCCTTATACTGCTCTCATTTTCCTGTGTGAATATCACTTCCTCAAAGTGCTTTTTCCCTTGACCTCTTCTTTAAATAGGTCATTTACCAGCTCTTCTGTCTAATAACAAATTTTTCTTCAAAGCATTTTACCATCTGTAATTATATATTCTTGCCTCGTCCACTGGACTCTAAGCCCCATGGGGTAGATAATACATCCACTTCTTTTGTGACTATTTACTTATGGAGTGCCTAGCATACAGTAGGCATTCAGTAAATATTTGTGAAGTGAATGACTGAAACAATAACGTTCTCCCTTTCTTCAGAATTCTCTTCTGGACAGATTGGGATGCCAATTTTCCTCGCATTGAATCTGCCTCTATGAGTGGTGCTGGGAGAAAAACCATCTATAAAGACATGAAAACCGGGGCTTGGCCAAATGGACTAACAGTGGACCACTTTGAAAAAAGAATAGTTTGGACAGATGCCAGGTTTAAAAAATAATCTTTTTTCTATATTTTCTGTGACTTTCCTCAGATAACACTTACAAATTCAAAATGTTTTCGAATGTGCATGCATGATGTACACGAACATTGAAATAGGTTTTGATTTTTGTTTGGTTTTATTATAATGGTCATTTTCTGGCAATTGGTGGTTTTTGTTACAGTGACTTTGATTTCTTTCTACAAATTAGATATGGGCTCATAAAATATTTTTATAAAAATTTTCTGTCATTTATCTAAGTAATATAATCACATCACTATACTATTCGAATGCATTTTGATAAACTGCTGACATGTTTACGTTTCTGTAGGTCAGATGCTATTTATTCAGCCCTCTATGATGGAACAGGAATGATAGAGATCATCCGTGGTCACGAATACCTTTCTCACCCCTTTGCTGTGTCTCTCTATGGGAGTGAGGTCTACTGGACAGACTGGCGGACCAACACATTGTCCAAAGCCAATAAGTGGACAGGGCAGAATGTCAGTGTGATTCAGAAAACCAGTGCACAGCCATTCGACCTTCAGATATATCATCCTAGTCGTCAACCGCAAGGTAAGTGGTTGTCGTTAGTTAATCTCCCAGAGAGTATTTTCACTTTCATCTTATAATATTTGAACTATAAAACAACTTTTGTAATTTAACAGTTAATATTTTATGTATATTGCATGATAGGATTGGTTCATGCTTTTATTGTAATTAGTTCAGGATTTCTTTCCCTCTTTACTGCTTTCACATAGGAATAAATAGAGATATCTTAGAAAATAAGGGTTTTACACCAAGTCCCCATATTTTTAGTCACTGATAGTGCATCAATAAAAGATACTGTGGGAAGCTATAGAAGGTCTTTGGAATCTGAATCTCTAACCTAAGTAAGATTAGTAAATTAGAGGAAAATACCAAGAACACATTAATGTTAGCCCCCAGGTAGTCACTGCGTACTATATTGGGGGCACAGGGAATGGTGCACAAGGAAGGATAAACCATCTGCTTGAGTTTGTCCATTTTAAGAGAATTGAGTTCACAAGAACATGTCTGCTACCTCTCTACATGTATGACACATTTTGATGCAATAGTAATCTTCATCTTGGTTTTATGATTTTATTTTTACGCACTTAAATCTAACCGATTGTTCTTAATTCTCTCTCACATTTCTTTCTCTTTTCTTTTCTTTTTTTTCCTGGGATACCATGGCCATTTTTGTGACTTCAACTCATCTCTTTTATACTTCTTGCCTAATGCTTCCCTATTATGATTTGTGCCCTGTCATTCCAGTGCAATTAATGCTTTCTTTTCATTAGCATATTTTTGAGACAAATGATTCTCAGATGACAAGCTCTTTCCTCCAGAGGGTACATTTTCTTTTTTTTTCTCCCTCTTGCAGTAGAGGGTAAGCAGATCTTCCATTTCATTGGCATTTCTGGTCTTGCGGCCTACACTTCAAGCCTTACTTTGAATTCATGTTATATTATCTTCTGCTAGACTTGACTGAAAATACTCACTTCATGGTCCATAAATTTCATGGCTATCCTCTGTCTTTCTTGGATACATGGTCTTCATTCTCCCTTGATATTATTTCTCCCACCAAAATGTCCTCATCTATAAAATTTTCTGTGACCTTTCTCTGACATAGTCTGATAGAATCTAGTTCTCCTCCCCAATATTTTCAGTTTCTCAGTTTCAAATTTCATGTATAATTGTTCCTTCTTTCTCACATGGGAGTTTCTACAAATGCTAGATTTTGTGAACAATCACTTTAATTCTTATCACTCTTAACACATTTACTTCTTTCATCCTACATACCTGAAAAATATGAGGATATTAAAAGGCATAAATAAAGCTTAGTCATTATTGTACTTAATAGGCACTATATATACAAAAGTAAATTGAAATTAGGCAAGAAATCATGAGTCTGACCGGGGATGTGCCACCAGTACAATGAAAAAAGACATTCTTCTCTAAAAATATCCTTCAACATGAAGGAGCATCTAGCAATAAATGACCAGTCCACATGGAGTACACTTTAAAATAGGCTCAGTTTTAATATTTATAAAGGCAACAATATGTACTCATGTATTTTGTTCCCCAGGCTGTTCAAAATTTTGTAGGAACTATAATTTTTTATGTTTAGCGTAACTTAAATAAATTGGACAGTGAACAATGGCCCGGATATACGGGGTACATCATTCCCCTCCCTCAAAATGGAATCCGTGTGTTTCATTTACTGACTGTCTGACTTGCCGACATTGACATGGCCCCCAGCAAATTCGCAGAGTGGGAAGGAGCATGATACTTTCAAGCTTTTCTGACATTTTCACATGTATAACAAAGAACTGAGACATTCAATGTAATCCGATAGGTTGGGGTGAGATGTTCTCGACATCTTGAAAAATGATTTATATGCGACTTATTCACTTTGCATAAAATAGGGAAATTTTTATTACTATGGAACTAATTTAACATATTTTCCCAGGATTCAGGGCAGATATTCTTGTCTTTATATACTTTTAGACAATGTCACCTATAATGAGAACTTGCTATTTCTTAAATGAAATTCAGTCAGTTTCCAATTTTGAAAATGATCAGAGAACATTCTACTTTTCCGCATTATAAGTATCTCTGAGGATATAACAATCATTATCTATCCTGTCACATGCCTCTGTGAAGTAACACTTCCAATGTTAGGGAAAAAATAAAAAGATGACTATTTTATTACCAGGTGTAGAATTACAACAATGAAAATGGAGACAAAATTCAGCACGAACACAAGTGCAATAAAAATAGGCCTTGTTTCTGGTGAATGAATGTGAAGTTCATGAAAAAATAATAAATTTTTAAAATGCATGATGTTCAGTGCTATAAAATTGACACATGTCTTTTATAAAATAAATAAATAAAGGTTATAAATATAATTTGAAGTTATATAATCCACCAAGTAAGAAACTAATTAAAGTTTTAACACCAGTTTTCTTACAAATAAGTATTCATTATGTGTACAAATTTTCAGTTTGGTTATTGGACATTTAAGCAGAAAATTTAAAAAAAGAAAGTATATCTTAGATCCTGTGGTTCTTAATGTTGTTATATGGAGTTAAGAAAAAAATAAAGCTTAAACATATACAATATAAAGGAGGAATAGTGGGTATTTTAAATCTAAATTTTAAAATATTTTATAGGATTAGAAGGCTGAGCTTATAGTTAATGTCATGGCATTGGAAGCCCAGCTTCTGGATTTAAATCTCGACCTTATGATTTACTAATTGTACATTTTGGGCAAGATACTTAAGCTCTCTGAGCCTCATTTTCCTCATCTTTAAACTAAATATAATAAGTATCTACATTATAGGTTATAGTAAACATTAGGTTAATTGTTATTTAATACAAACATATTAAACACAAGTTAATGTTTGTAAAGTTCTTAGAATAGTGTCTCACACAGAATCAGTGCTATGTGTTTATATACATAAGTAAATCAAATTTTAAGAAGTAGCAGTTGTTGCAATCATTAGTTATGCCATTATCCTAGCTGCTTTTTGTTTAAATTTAGGTAACATTACTTTTTTTGAACATTTTCAATACATTTTTCTCACATTTAAATAATTCATAATGTCCTTTAAATTAAGTTAAAAAGTAATTCATTTACTTTAAAATATTTTTCTTAGCAACTTAAATATTCAATATAGTATTATTTATTATAATCAGAATACTGTACATTACATCCCCATGACATTTATTTTTTAAATGAAAGTTTGTACCTTTTGACCCTCTTTACATATCCTCCCTGCCCCAACTTCCCTGACAACTACCGATTCATGTGTTGGGTTCTGTTTATTTATTTATTTTAGATTTCTCATATAAGTGAGATAATAAAGAGGCATTTGTCCTTCTCCATCTGACTTATTCCATTTAGCAAATAAACTCAAGTTCTATGCATGTCATTACAAATGCAAGATTTCCTTCTGTTTATTGCTGAATAACATTTTATTTTATATATATCTAACAATTTTTATTAAGTCATCCATTTAAGGTCACTTAGATTATTTTCATGTCTTAATATTGTAGAACATTGAGGGTGCATATGTTGTTAGAGCTAGTGTTTTATTCCTTTTTTTTGATATATTTTATTGATTATGCTATTACAGTTGTCTCATTTTTTTCTCCCCTTTATCCTCTCCACCCTGCACTCCATCCCATCATCCTCTTCCTGTCTTAGTTCATGTGTATCACTTGTACATATCACTTCTTTGGCTCCTCAGTTTCCTATACTATTCTTAACTTCCCCTGCCTGTTTTTTTGTTTTGTTTTGTTTTTGTCAACATTTTCCAGGCACCACTTTCCCCAACCCCATGCACCCCCACCTCCCACCCTCAACCCTTCCCCCATTTGGCTTTGTCGATGGGTCCTTTATTCATATTCCTTGATGACCCTTCCCCTTCTTTTCCCCCATTATCCCCCTCCACTCTGGTTATATCAGTTTGTTTTTTTATTTCAAAGCTGCTGGTTATATTTTGCTTGCCTGTTTGTTCTGTTGATTAGGTCCCACTTATAGGGGAGATCATATGGTATCTGTCTTTCACCGCCTGGCCTATTTCACTTAGCATAATGCTCTCCAGATCCACCCATACTGTTGCGAAGGATAGTAACTCTTTCTTTCTTTCTGCTGCATAATATTCCTTTGTGTAAATGTAGCATAGCTTTTTGACCCACTCATTTACTGTTGGGCACTTAGGTTGCTTCCAATTCTTGGCTATTGTAAATAGTGCTGCTATGAACATTGGGGTGTATATCTTCTTTTGAATTGGTGTTTCAGGATTCTTCAGGTATAATCCCAAAACTCCAGTGGAATTGCTGGTGTGTTGTTTTTTAAATAAATACGCAGAAATATATTGCTGGAACCTATAGTAGTTCCATTTTCAATTTTTTGAAAAACCTTCCACACTGTTTTCCTAGTTGCTGTACTGGTTTGCATTTTCACCAACACAGTATTGAGTGGGCCTTTCTCCCACATCTGCTCCAACACTTGTTGTTTTTTTTCTCTTTGATGATAGCCATTCTAACAGATGTGAGATAATATTTCACTATGATTTTGATTTGAATTCCCCTGATGATTAGTGATTTCAAGTATATTTTCACATATATGTTGGCCATCTGTATGTCTTGTTTTGAAAAATGTCTATTCAGACACTCTACCCACTTGTAAATGCAAGTATGTTTTGTTTGCTTTTTGCTACTGAATTATATATGTTTTTAATATTTTTTGGATCTTAACCCCTTATCAGGTATATTTTTTGCAAAAATTTTCTCCCATTTGGTAGGTTAACTTTTCATTTTGCTAATGTTTTCATTTGCTGTGCAGAAGCTTTTAAGTTTGTTGCAGTTCCTTTTGCTGATTTTTGCTTTTGATGTCAAATCCAAATAATCATCAATAAGACCAAGGTCAAGGAGCCTAGCATCTCTCTTTTCTTCTGGTTTTATTGTTTAACACCTCACAATCGTCTTTAATCGATTTCGAGTTAATTTTTGTGTATGGTATAAAATAGTGCTCGTTTCATTCCTTTTCGTGTGGCTGTCTAGGTTTCCCAAAACCACTTATTGAAGGGACTGTTCTTTCCCCATTGTATATCATTGGGATTTATTTTGTCATAAATTAATTAACCTTGTACGTGCAAGTTTATTTCTGAGTTCTCTGTCTTGTTCCATTTACCCATGTGTGTGTTTTTGCATTCTTATATTACTTTTAGAACAAAAATATTGAATATCTATATGTAAATATATTCTGTGGAAAACATGCACACACATGCAGAGTATAGCCCCAGCTCCACCAGAGCTCCTCCAGAGTTCATAATAAAATAGGGATAGAAACTCGTAAGGCAATAATTGTGACCCATGTGTAGCTATGGATACCCAAATTAGAAATCTAATATTTGCAAATTAAATCCAACCCTGCATTTACAGACAGAAGGTTAACATGATATGTTGGATTTAGCCCAGGAATAATAATAATTGTAGGAGCTCCAGCTGAAGCAGAAGGGAGGTTAGAGCTACCAGCTTAATGCCCAGCTTCACCTCTTACCACTTTGGTTTCCACAGGAGCCCTAAGTTTGGCTAGTACACTTAAACATCATGCTGTTGTCAACAGGGGTGGAGCTGGGGGTGGACATCAAATATTTCTAATTATAGGAGTCACATATAGGATTTACGTATTAGTCATGTGGTTACAATGTTAAAATAAAGATGACATAGAGGAGGAAAGAAACTGGAGAAGAGGCAGGTAGTTTTAAGCATATAACATCTCCAAAACGGGAAAGCAAGAAAGTCTAAGTAAAATAGAAGTACACAGAGTAGTACAATAGTTTTACTGTGACAGCTACTGTAGGGACTGAGGATGAAAATTTGAATACAAAATTTTGGGAAGTTTGGAACTAGAATTTCACTTAATTTCAATGGATTAAAGTATCCATTAATTGAAGTGGATACTTTAATCTAAATTCTCTATATCTGCTGTATATTGGCAATTTATTGCATGTAATTGATACTTGTGGATACCTACTTTAAAAATACATAAGAGAATGTTGTTTCCTTACTATAGAGAAGTTATATAAATAAGTAAATTATATATATATATATACTTGCTACTTTTATAATGAGGAAAAACAGCAAAATTGTAGGTTTCCCTTTAAGATGAAAATAAATAATTTACTTTTATGAAACCACCTAATCTAAATATGTTTTTCACTAAATATAGTTATTAATTGAATTAATGTTAAGACATTAAAAACAGCAGCAACAACAAACTTTTATAATAAAATATTTTTGAGCCATATGTGAGGGTTTTTTTTGTTTGTTTGTTTGGATAATGAGATTTGGGCTTACATAATTAAGCATTAAATAAAAATGATTTCATGACCATGACTTTGTAATAATAAGGAAGGTATGTATTTATATTTTTATTAGTGTTTTCTTACTCTTAATATACACAGATTTGCAGGAAAAATTCTTCTTCTAAGAGATTTTCTTAATTCAAAACCACATACCAATTATAAATATTTACACAATTCAGCTTTTACCTTCTCCACAGTCAAGATTAACACTTAGACTTTTATGGCTGTTTTATTTTTTCCCTACTCTGTTTTGTCTACCCAACAAGATTATAAAATATTTCAGTAATGGGGTGCCATTTATTTATTTCTGTAAACTATAGCTAAATTATTCATTCATAATAACAATGTTAATGATTATAATAATAATAACACCTGACACTAGCTAATCCTCATTATAATTCCATGAGGGAGATTATTAGCAATACAGTTTTACAGATAAAGAACCTAAGGCAGAGAAATATTAAGTAATTTGCTCAAGGTCTAATAGAATGGGATGATTGCCCCACATTTGATCTCATGGTGTTCTTGCTTTAACCATGTGCTCTAGGGGGAGAAGAATTTGGGTTCGTGTTTATTGAGAATTACCTTGGAAGTGTTATGTCACCAGAAGGCTGTAGAGAGTCAAGTTTTACTGACACATTCACATGGGACAAGCATTCTTACTTTCTTGGAATCTAGAAGAGGAGCAGAGTAAAATTAATGACTAGGATGAATAAAATAGTTGTTATTACAGATGCATTTCAATGTAAGTGTATAGTAAATATATTTTTAAAGTTAGCAGAGTATGGTCCCAAAAAAACCCCTTGGATTTAACCTCGTTCAATTCCTTCCTCTCTGCACTCACAATCTCCTTATCTGAATCAAATTAATAAATCTTATTTCCTCTTTGCAGGTTGAAGAAGTTAGAGGGAAAGTGGGCATAAATGGGAAATCAGAGTGGGCAGAGATCAGAGCATGGTGAGGTTAGATAACCCCCTTACAAAGGAATTTCAATTTTTATCCTCTAGTATAGGTGGTTACCATGATCTCAAACTTAAATGTGCATTAAAATTACCTGGAGGGCTCATCAAAATACAGACTTTGAGTCTCCACCCAAAAGCTTCTGATTCAATGGGCCTGGGGTGTAGTTTGAGATTTTGCATTTTTAACAAATTCCCAGGAAATGCCGATATTGCCCTAAGAAGTACGCTCCCCTAAGGGAAGGAGAAACACATTAGAAATAATCATCAAGGAACGAAAAAGAACAGATTTGCATGTTAGAAACTTAATTCCATCTGTGCAAGGGATTTATTGGAGAGAGAGAGAGGATGCAGGTAAGAGACTAGTAAGGGTGCTACTTCAGTAGGTCAGCATGTACCTGATCCCAAAATCTGGGAGACTGTCCTAAAACAGAGAGGATAGCATAGTTGAGATATACTTAGAGGAAAAATCAATTAAAACAACTGACAGAGGCTTGTGGAGTGAGAAAGGCTGGAAACAGAATGAAAGCTCTGAGATGGCTTTCGCTTTCTAGTTTCTGTAGTTGGCTTCAAAATCAAAGTGTGACACGTTGACCCTGGTCATGGTTTAAGGGAGTCGGTTAGCAAATTTAATCCAAGGAAGGCTAGACAGTATTTTAGGCTTTATGGGCCATATGGTCTCCGTCGCAACTATTCCCTCTGATGCTGTAGTGTGAAAGCAGTCATGCAGAAAATGGATGAGTGTGGCTCTGTTCCAGTAAGATTTTATTTATGGACACAAATTTGAATTTCATAAAATTTCCATGGGTAATGAACTATTATTCTCTATGTTTTTTTCACCACTTAAAAAAAGTAGCTCCCAGGTCAGTATTAGCCCCTCACCTTTTAAGGGGAGCCATTTGTAAACATGGAGAAAGTGTAGTTTTCTTCTTTTGTATAGATATCTTCTGTTCAGCAGGTAGGCCATTCTTCTCTGTGTCCTTTCTCAGGGCAAAAGTGTTTTCTTAGTCACAACTGCAGTTGTGGTTTAACACCCAGTGGAGCTGAATTTTTCATGAATCCAGGAAGATCCCTCTATTTGGCTTTTGTTCATTTGTTTATTTGTTTCTTCAGCTGCTTTGATGGATTCTTCTCAAAATGACTCCAGAATGGGATTGTCACTTTAAACATAGATTGTTGCAAATACTTTATCCATTAGATTTTCACCTATCACAAAATGTTTTCTCTCCTTGAACAAATTTTCTCCCTTGAAAAAGACTCAGCTAGTGGAAACTTAATAAATATTTATCACTAAAAATAGTACTGTTTTTCAAAGACTACTTTATTTTACTTCCAAAGACAGGCTTACGGATTTAACTGTCCTTTCTTAAAACCCATAGCGACTGGTCAACATACAATTCAATCAAAACACAGAAACAGAATAAGACATGAGAAGTTTCTTCACAATTACAACAACTGGATTAAATATATTTATAAAAATTATACTCTAAGGCAAGATCCATCCCCCATTCCAAGTATTCAGGAATTGTTAATGAATGAATAAATGAACAAATGAGTACAAGGAAATTTCTTCATTTAGAGAGGTAGTATGTATGTATAATGATTAGAACTCATACTCTGGTATCCAAAATGTTATCCCCGTCTTAATAATGTGTCAATATGTGATTATTTTCTCCTTTTCCAAAATTAAGTTTACTCTCTGTAAAATGGTAGTAATTTATTTTTATAAAAACAAGTGACCAGTAAGAGGAATAAAAGAAATAAAGCTTGAAAAATACTTAGCACATTTCTAGCATATTGTTATTAAAAAAATTCCATTTTGGGAACTTTATTTTTTCTATTAGTTTTTGTCTCAGTCACTTATTTTATGACAGTATAAGGAGGCTCTTAGGCTGTTTCTCAAAGAGTAGTTTTAACATTGAAATGATTTAAGTGCCTCCAATTTCTTAATAAAATATTTCTATAGAAAATTAAATTTCTGAGACATTTGTAAGAAACTGGTTGATGTATTTATGCATTTATTTTGAAGAAGAATTCTAGATTCTAAGAATATTAGTAATATCATTGCTCCTTTAGGGGACAATGTATCACTTATGAAACTTGAAGATTGAGAGATTCCATATGGGGCTATTAACATATTCAGTTATAAGCAACATTTTTCATGATTAATAAGAGTGTTTAAGAGAATAAAAGAAATAGTCTTAAAACCATGTTTCAGTGTAGTGGAAGTGACTGTTAAATATTTGTAGATTACTTTAATTACTCACTTCCATACCTTACTATATCAAAATCTAACTGCCTGTTGAATAACCCAGATCTATCTATATATCTATTTATCCATTCATCTACCTATATACTCCTTGTACACATTATAATTCTGTTAAAATATTGCTTTCTGAACTGTTTAATAGTGCCTCTTTATTTCATATATTTATATACTATTAATAGGAGACTTGTTTTATTTAACACACACCTTATCTTAAATTACTAATATTTCTAAGAATGCTAACCTGGCTTAAATAAGTCAAACTGCTCTCACATTTACATCTAGTTGACATCACCAGCTTTGAAGGGATGCAAATTCTGACCGAAGTAAAGTGAAAGGTGATATTAAAAAAAGGGGTGATTCCTGAGATTTGAGAAAACCTGAGAGGCTTCTAAATGAGATTCTCAGAACATTATGAGGAACTGAAGACCTGGGAGAAGATAGGAAATGAGCAACGCAGAGAAGAAATGAGAATGAAAATATTCCAAAGATACATTGCTACCTTATTCCAACTATCAATATAAAAAAATCACCATGGAAGTCAATTTCTCCTTGTAATACCACCTTCCTATAGCAGAGAGTCAGTCTTCTGTTCACAGAACCAGTAATAAAGACTAGCACCTAATTTAGTTTCTTAATGAATCCTTTGTATCATCTTAAAACCATTTAGGAATTAATAGGTTTTACTTGTTCACCTGAAAAATTAGTTACTGTTTTTAGCATTATTTCTTTGACAAAATATAATACAAATATTAAACAACTAAACTGTGAATGAATTTATGTGCAAGTATTAAGTTTTACTGCACTGTAAATAGCTATTTTTAAAACATGGTGCAATACAGTCTACCTTGGAGCAGTGTAAAAGATTAGTAAGACAGGAATTAAAATCATTTCTTCCTTGTTATTTGTTGTTCAATGCCTCAGACATGCAAGCCTAAGTGATTTAGAACCCTTCATCGAGATTAATTAAGGGGCAGAATCCCTAGTTCTACTACACAATCAGAACTTCTAAACCTCTGTACTTTTTACATTATAGGCACAAGTTCTAAGTTCTGCGGGGCTTTCATGCGCATTGTAGGAAGTTTATTAGCATTCCGTCTGGCCTCTACCCTCCAAGATGCTAACAGTACCACCATTTTTTTTTTAAACAAAAATGTCTCCAAACATTCCCAAATGTCACTTGGGGGCAAAATCTCCACACCACCACTTCACCAAAACAGTGAATGACTGTTTTAGACAAAACTTTTTTTGTGTGATTATAAAATCATTTTTAAAGATAAAAACCTTCATGACACTAATATTCTTTCTTTTAAATTATACAGCAAGCAAAATAATCAGCAAGTAAGTGAAGATATCACAGAAGATATTTCACCTCTTTAGAATAACTGAAAGTTAATTGGTTTTACAAAATACATTTCACCAAAAAATACAATATAATGTTACAAGTTTGTTTACATCTTTTTATAGAAAACTATAAACAAAATAAATGGAACTACTATTTGTGTTTTTAAAAGTTTTCTCTTCAAAGTACAGATACCCACAGAAGATCAAATAACATTTAGTTTTTCTACATCAAATATTAAAATTATGACTTGAGGATATTTGACAAAGGAAAATAAGATTTGGAAATAATGTTTAATTACAAGATCCTTCTTTAAAATTATTTTTGTAAATGTTAAATTATTTTCTAAATAAAATATATAAATAAATTATTAAATTAGTAATTATTTTTGTACAATAAAATTCATTATTAGAATGAATATTAATTGCAATAAAAAAGACTATATGGGTAGGAGAAAAATATCTTCTTAACTAAGAAATTGGATCCTGGCAGTCTTCTGCTTAGAGTATTGTTTATTAGGTAAATATTTTATATCACAACATGATTACATATATTTTATTTGAATTTAATGGATAAAATATTTGTGTTTGAAGTATTTATTTTTTGCTGGTGAGAAATGAAGCACAATTAAACACAGTTTTCATGAAATATGAAATTATCTTTAATATTATTTTCTTTATAGAGACAAATCAGCCTTTTTTGATTGCATACTTGGCATTTGGTTCTCCTATAAAGTGTTGCATTTATGTGTTATTAGTCCATTCACCTAGACCTCTGACATGCTCTAGAAGATGAACTCATTTCCCAAATTTTTAGATTGCTGCCTTTTTAGAACATATACCAACACATATTGATGAGTATGCATATGAATCCGAATATCCTAAGTCTAACACCATTTTAGATACCATAGAAATTTGGGGAAAAGACGTTATGTATGTATATAAGTCATAGTTCCTGCCAGTATATTCTAGCTCAGAGATTAACAAATTGAGTCCCTCTAGCTAAGTTTAGCTTTCTGCATATTTTGTAATTAAAGTGTTATTTGAACATAGCCACACCAATTATGTCACATATTGTTTAATGGTGTCTTTCGTGCTACAATAGTGGTTGAATAGTTACTGTGAAATATTAACTATCTGGCCTTTTACCAAAAAAAAAAAAAAAAAAAGAGTGGCAACCCCCTGATTTAAGTACAAAGATTACTGTAAACTGATATATAATATATGCCTATATGTCACAGACAATTAGAAAATAGGTTAGTAAATAAGAAATTGCCTAATATTTTGTATAGTCAATAATATTTAGTAGTGGATGAAATCAGCATTAGCTAGCTCCATTAGAAAATGATTTGTGGGATAAAAATGAGAAGCTGGTTCATGAAAGAAGATTAATGTAAAGATGTCATTGATGAAATCTATAGGAATAAAAATACATCATGTGGAGATAGAAGAGGAAAAGTTATAGATATTCAGAAAATAATAGGAATCCATTTTTACCTGTGCCTAATGTGTATGTAGGAGAAAGTAGTAGATAAGGATGGATTTTGGCTCTAACTTACAAAGAAAGATGAGTGTATTCTGGGCAGTACCACAGTGTACCAATGACATGACCATAAGAGTTATTCAAAAATGGTGAAATAAATCAACAATAAATTTTTATGTCAGAAGAGGAGAGATTTAAAAATCAAAAGGAAAAAAAAACATTTTAGGGAAGGTCTAACAGTACTTGACAATTGATGAAATATGTTAAAGAGAAGTGAAGAAAATAATTTGACCTTAAAATTTTATGAGTGTGAAAGACTGATGACATCTTTAATAAAAATAAACAGAGTAAAGCAGAATTTAAAAAAAAGCTAAACTAAGCTATAAGGTGTATGAGAAGAGGAAGTAGAGCATTCTGGTTCGTGTGGAGGAACACTGGGGAAGTGGTAGAAGACTGAGCTTTTGGGAGGTTGACAATGAGAAACTATACAAAGTTTTTAAGCTAGGCAGCTATGAGGGGGGATTCAATAAAACCCAGAATGTACTTATTAGTTGTGTATTTTTTCTTACATGTTTAAAGTATAGTCACCTTCAAAGTATTCTCCATTACCTATCGAGATTTTTTTTCCACTGCTCAAAATAATTTTTAAATTTGTCTATTTTGATGCTTTTTAATGATTCCATCTTTTGTTTCACCTCTCCCCCATTGCCAAACATTTCCTTTTGAGGATTTTTTCCTCCAGAGAAACACATAAAAGTCGCTCAGGCTGAGACTGGGTGAATAAGGAGGGTGGGGCACAGGAGTCATGCTGTTTTTGGCCAAAAACTGCTGAACACTCAGCACGGTGTGGGCAGCTATGCTCGTATATCACCCGTCATTAAATGGGCAAATGTGTTGAAAGAGTCTTCAAAAAAAAAAAAATTCACTGAAGCTGAATGCAGCTTCTCACAACAATGCCAGCTGGTACACTGATACAGATGGGTTCCTAGAACACTCACTTAGCAGGAGAAACCTGTATTACAAGGGGCCCACCTTCCAGAAGACAAATCTGTTTTTTTGGTCTGTGTGCCCTCCCCCTATGTATGATCAAGTCTGTGTTTTACAACAATAACTGTACACAACTGGTAGAGATTGAAAATCAAGAAATTAGTTAGATAGTTAGTGCAGCAATTGGAGTAAGAGATGGAGAGATCCTAAATTATCCAATGACTGCAGAATTGAAGAGAATAGAGTACAGGATTGGAGTACAGACTCAAACTCCTTGGTCCAAGAACTGTGTCTTGTCTACTCTTCTATCATATCCCAGCTTTTAAAAAACTAAGTGGGCAAATAGGTCCTTCATAAATATTTATGCAATGCATAAGTATAAGGAGCAATATTGCATGTATCTCTGAGGTTTTTTTGTAAACTTGAGTTTAGGTAATGTAAATTATTGGTGATCCCAATGGGCACAGCTGTATTTGAATTCCACCTGTTAAGATTGCTTATAGCATTCCACTGACTGATCAACATTTCCCATCTCCTGGATACAAATAAATGGGATAGCCTTGGTCCTCAAGGAGTTTACAACCTCTGTATTGATACTGAGTTTTATAATAGCATTCTTCATATAATAGTTCTTTTATATCAGGTGTTGACAAACCTTTTCTGTAAAGATCCAGATAGTAAGTATTGTAGGGCTTTGCGGGCTATGTGGTCTCTTCTGAAACTGATCAACTCTGTTATTGTAATATGAAAGCAGCCATAGAGAATATAAAATTAGGATCATGGCTATGTTCCAATAAAACTTTATTCACAAAAACAGGCAGTGGATTAAATTTGTTTTAGGGGTAAAGCAAGGATTAGCACTAATCCCTGTTTCATAGTAAAATGTAAGTATAATGATCCAAATTCCTTACTTTGGTAATCAGAATAGAAACCTGTTCAAATGCATGGTTAGAAATAAACTTTAAAAAGATTTAAGAACATTGTTTCAAAATGAGAAGAGATAAAATTTAAGTAAAAATTCTGTGGCATTTTCATGCTGTGAAGCAGAAAATATTGTGAATATTACATTACAGTGTTATCATTAATATAGATATTGGGCTACAAAATCATTGCAGTTTTTTGCTTTAGTATGTAGAAATTCAATATCTTTGATTTAAAAAAAGTGATCACAATTTTAGGATGTTGAGAAGATATTATATGATTCTGGGCTAAAAATAGGGATGTTCAAAGTGAAATCCAGTACTTATACGTGAGCTGTCATGGATTATGATTTTAATGTCCTTGAGAAGAATAGGACATGCCATTGTTTAAAAAAAAAATTCTCCTCCTCCTTTTTTTCCCTGCTCTTTTTACTTGTCTTCTTTTTTCTTTTTCTTGTTTCTAATCTTTTTTCTTTTCAAGTGTTGAAAACTTTGAGTTTTCCCTTTCTATCTACCACAGCTAGGTGCCCGGCCTCCTGGTGTCTGACAGTTCTCTGATGGTGCTTCTCCTTCACTCTGCCTCCTCTCCTCCAACACCTTTCCTCCCCAATAGCCTTCACATCTACTCTCTTTCTTTTCTTGCCTGCAATTCCTTAGGACTTCCAATTACAATAGATAAAGTTAAAAAGAAAGAAAACAGAATATGTGGCACTCCAAAGGATAGCAGAAGCTAAATTATTTCTATATCTTAACTTCCACTCTTTTCTCATAGTGTTTGCTCTTAAGTATTGTTCTTAAAAATGTTTCCAAGTCTCTCTTTTTCTTTTATTTATTTATATTTTTAATCAAATGTAAAAACATGGACTATTTGTATTATCTTGGAGGAGGGGAGAGATGTTAAAGACTACTCAAAGCCACATCGAATATCTATCAAATTCAGTTAATTTCTCAATCCTCTACAATTTTATTATATCCCTTTGATTTTCATTCTTTTCACTTTAAAATTCCACAAGATTGATGTTAATTACTCTGAGCAACAGGTCCACAAGTTAGAAAGATGTAACTCTTTGAAAACTAAACTATTACTAGTGGGATGAGAATATGTGACATATTTCTGCCTTCTATTTAGTAACCTGCTCCTAAATCTTTATTCTACTAGATAAGCTCTATAAAAATATAATTTAAGAGAATAGTAATTGATCAACTGAGACTAAAATCTTACCCAAAAGAAACAATGACAGAGCAAGAAACATAAAAGACAGAGAGAATAACATGGAACTGCAAAATTTAATATTCCTTTCTAAATTTGAATTTATCATAAATTATTTATATAATAGAATTTATTAAGTATTTGTATATGGATCAGACTTAGGGATGAGACCAGTTAATTCATGAAATAAAAAACATGAAGAAGCAGATGTCTAAATAATAAAGGAAGACAAATATTTCTTCACATTGGCCTCTGATTTAATAAAAGAGGAAATGATTTAAAGAAAGGATGTATATGTAACAGCACTTTCCTAGGGAAAAATTTAACAGTGGTTGGTAGGGCAAGAAAGGAACCTACAGGTAGGTTAGGAAAATAACAACATCCATCAGAACTCCCAGCGCCTGGATTATACTCTGCCTGAGTTTGTTCTATACTAAATTTAATAATTATTTCTAGTTGTTTATCAGACTAAATCCTTTAAAAACCCTTTGCTTCTAAGGCAACAGGATGCATATCGTTCATCTTAGAGGAAATTGAAGGGGTTATCTTCACTCCTTTATGAAGGAAAATGTTTTTCATTAATGTAATTACTGTGTATGATTGTATATTATTGTCATATTAGTCACCTTGATAATGAGTGCTATGTAGAGAACTTCACTCTAAATCATTAGGGGAATAAACCTGTCAGCCTCAGAGGTTCCCTGATGCATCTTTCCTTCTTCGCTATTAATGTTTCACTCTGTGATTCCAGCTCCCAATCCCTGTGCAGCCAATGCCGGCCGAGGCCCCTGCTCGCACATGTGTCTGATCGACCACAACAGGAGCGCAGCCTGTGTGTGCCCCCACTTGATGAAGCTTTCCTCAGATAAGAAGACCTGCTATGGTAGATTTCTTACCGTTCTTATCTCAAATTCAAATTGAATTCTCTCAAAGTGTAGTAACATGAAGATTTTCCTCAAAGTAAAGCAGAAGAGGTTGTTAATGTCCTTAAAAGCCTTGGAGGTGGTCTATTTCTAGACTAGTGATGAGTCATCTATTTTTGCGGTGACTGACAAATTCTTCAAATATGTGATACACTGCACTTTGCTATTTATTACCTTATTCATTTTTTTCTTGCAACTTTCTTATTTGGTGTGTTAGCAGAATTTATCTCTACAAAACAGGGAAACTTATAAGTGAAAGTGCATTATCAGAAAATGATGATGTAAGTAAACTGTATAAGTGAGAGGTACTTAATAACTTTAGCCTCCTCCTGATCTTCCAAAGCCACTTTAACATCATTTTGTAGAGGATTATTAACTTGAAGGGGTTGAGGGAATAAAGTACAATATATAACTTTAAATACTAGTAAAATATTTAAATAATACATTTAAACTAAAAAAAAGGTAATAAAATTTGTGAATGAAAATCATACCGTGGGATTTTCCTGGTTTGTTTTACTTTAATTTTGAGCATTTCTTTTATTTGCAAAGAAATTTTAAGGACAGAAAGAATGACCTCACAAAATTTTAATTCAGAAATTTAGGCATATTTGAATTTAATTAATTTTACATAATCATAACATATTTCAAATAACAACAGTCACCCCACAGCAAACAACAACAACAAAAATATCTGTGACTTCTATCTCTACTTAATGGACTGATACCTCACAAGCTCAGTGAAAGACAGGTATCTGTGTAAGGAAGAATAATACAATGCTTCCCAATGTTAGTTACTACTGGTTTACAAAAATTTACAACACTGCATGCTTTAACATTATTTGAACACCAATATTGTTAAGGAAAGCTTAAACAGGATTTTTAAAAGAGATGTTTAATTTTTTTATTCAATGATAGTATAGGAAAAAATGTTCTAGATTTCTTCAAAAATCCTTTAATGCAGTGCAATAATTTTATAATTATGTATAAAGCAAAAAATACGGTTTGACAACTGAAGAGTTTGTGCGTTTTAACAAGTTTGTATGAAATCGTAAAATCAAATCAATTACTGATAACTTCTTGGCATTTCTAATAAAAAATAACTGTTTTACATTTGTTCCTATTAAGAACTTTAATTTAAAAATAGATTCATCATTTCTGCATAATGTTTCCATCAAATCTTAATTACGATGTTCTGTTCTTAAAATCCTATTAAACCATCAAGTACTGTTATAGAATTCTTAGACTGTTTCAAATTTGACTAGCTTATAAGAGAAAAACACATATTTCTATTTCTTTTCTAGAAATGAAAAAATTTCTTCTTTATGCAAGGCGTTCTGAAATCAGAGGAGTGGATATTGATAATCCGTATTTTAACTTTATCACGGCCTTTACAGTCCCCGATATTGATGATGTTACTGTGATAGACTTCGATGCATCTGAAGAACGTTTATACTGGACAGATATTAAAACACAAACCATTAAACGGGCTTTTATTAATGGAACTGGGTTAGAAACTGTTATTTCAAGAGGTAAAAGATTTGCATGTTACGACTTAAAAAATACTTGTTAGTCCATTTGTAAAAATCACAAGGTTCTTTTGTACTCTTTTTCTATTTAATTCTATGTTGCTAATTAAAGTTGGAATTGATTATACAGGGATTTAATAATATGTCGTAACAATTGTGGAATGCTATAATTATATTGCTCGTAGTCTGATAACTAGAAATTTACTTTCACAAGAAGAAAACATTTCAGAACAAATCTCCTTAAGTTTTACAGATTTCTAAATAAACAGATTTAAAGACTGCTTTTTGCTGATGGGAAATAATTATATTTGCGTTAAAAATATAGGTTTTTGGCAAGGACTGGTTTTCCCTTCTGACTCAAGCTTATCAACTTCCTTCCCTTTGCATATATTTCTATAGAGCTAAATTGCACAAGTAATATAGGGAACCTGTTCCTATCTACCTCCTGATCCTGCA